>CABFOQ010054745.1:5340-17359 GCA_900660455.1 Gephyroberyx darwinii
GAAAAAAAACAACCTGATATTTATCTGCGAAAATGTGCTTCTAGTTACGAGATGGCACAAAGTGAACCAACGAACGTCCATTCCAGACGCGTACAAAATAAAAGCACACGCACACACATCTAGTCCAGAGTCAGGGCCATGTAATTACAGAGCTCTGATAGCGTCCTGATGAAAACCCTGGCCCGCCGCCATCTGGCCAGCTGACTCCCCCTAACAGGCCACACACACACACACACTTCAACCCACCCTTGGTCCTTTTCCTTTCATAAACTCGCATTTCTTTCAGAGTTTCATAACCAAATTCAATTAAAGTCAAAGGGTGCTTTATTGGCTTGAAATACGAAAAAAGCGCTCATTGCCAAAGATCCCGATTCAGCTAGCAGCCATGACAACATGACAAAAACAACCGATCGTTCAAAAATATCACATTAATCAATCGCAAAATCAATAAAGATTATTGACGGACATACAAATATGCTATGCATATTTTTTCCATTTTCATTAGAAGTGTGGCATGCTCTTTTCCCCTATAATATATTGTAATTATTAAAGGTTTTCAAAACGTACTGCATATTATTTGGAAATTCTCTCTCTCTCTCTCTCTCTCTCTCTCTCTGTCTGTCTGTCTCTCTTTCACACACACACACACACACACACACACACACACACACACACACACACCATGAAGAAGAAGAAGGCTTCCTGAGGGAGTTTTAAATGAGCATCCCTGAAGGATTAACACCTTGTGTTCTCAGCTTTATGCCATTTCCCCACCATTTAATAAGGTGTAAAGGTGATGTCACATGTGTTGAAAAGCAGGCCTGCGTCTGCCCACTTACTCTCGCTAAACATCTCTAGCTAGTTAGTTAGTTGAGGAATTGCCTAAGGAATTTGTGGATTTTGATGTAAAAATCCCCATTTCTTCTTTACAGTTTTCCCTTGAAGAAGTCTGCTGTCTCCTACTCCATGCCAGACCTTGAACACAGCACAGTTTTCAGTTACAGGATTTCCTCTCTCTCTGGACAGATTGGGTTTGTATGTGATATAGGGGTCATGCATTAATCTAACAGACAAATCTTAACCTGGTTGGGATTACTCCGGCTCGAGGCTGGCATGACAAACATATTGAAATCAGAAATCTGAAGGGGCGGAAAACCTAAAGTAGGAGTTCTACCCAAAACAATCCCGGAAAAACAGGCACCAATATAAAAGAAGTCTCAAAAAGCCTTTTGTGGCTTTTTGAAAATCATGGTGTTTATGCAGCAGCCCTTGAAACAAAACAAAAAATCCACCCTGTGATGTTTGGACTTAGTTTCTCCAAAAAGTAACCCCAAACATAACATAAAAATAAGAAAATAAGAGCTCTCCAATAAGAAGACTACAAACCTCCTTTTTTTTTTGCTTTTCACATTGAATTTGGTCCGATGTTTTCGTGGGTTGGTGTGGTTTATGGAGGAAGACTGAGAGAAAACATGACACCATAGTGTCTCTCATTTGTTTGGTGTGCAAGGGAATCAATCAATCAATCAATTAGCCAGTCAGTCAATATGCCATCAATTATTAAAACTTTTTGTTACCATTGAAGACGAAGTGATTGAGACTGTTGAAATTGAAAGTGGGGTTTTATTTTTGGAACAAGTCATGTTTTTTTTCCCAGCTAAATAGTCACCCTGCATTATACCAATGATTTAAATTCACATGCCTCATCCAATTGTCCTCTTTTGTGCTCTTACATCTAATACACCAGGGGGGAAATGACCATTTACAGTCATAGGAATTGCTTTTGCTATCTGCCCCCCGAGGCCCAAATTGAATTAGGGGAAAGGGCTTTCGTATACTCCGCTCCCTCTGCTTGGAACTTATTGCAAAAGTGTTTTAAAACTGAAAGATCTGGTCTCTCTTGATGACTTTAAACCGATTATGAAGGATCTCGAGGCAAACCCAATGAGCCTGCTGGTCTGCGACTGACTACTCATATAGCACTTACCTTTCATGTGTTTTTGGTTGTATTTCTGCTGACATACAGTACATTGTTTATTAACTACATGCCCCCTCTCTCCTTCCCTTATCTCTGTGAACTGGGTGTTTGGGTGGTATAAGGGAACTTGTGGTTGGGGATGAAAATGGGGCATGTGCTTTTTGAGGGGAGTTGAAATGTGTCACAATAAAAAACCCTGGCAGGATTTTGCAGCTTGCATCGCTGACTGTAACTGTCTGCAGCCCTTTTGCAGGTTGCACGACTAACCATCCTGCAAGCGGTGGCCATAGCCATTTTTTCACCTTATTCGCACAGACACAGAGGCCCTGTGTCCCTCAGCGTTCATCATCTCGGCAGTCAGCCAACTTAACTAAGGGCGCACTCACACTAGGCCATCTGTACTGTGCCCAGGCACGGTTGACGCCCAAAGTCTGGTTCGTTTGACTAGTGTGATCGCTCCGAACCGTGCCCGGGCCCGCTTGAAGAGGTGTGCTCCGGCACGGTTCACTTGGATTCGGGCTAGTGTGATCGCTAATCGTGCCGGAGCACAGATCCTGAACATGTCAGTGATGCGACTGTCCCATAAAGTCGATGATTTATTGATGAACGTGAATTGTAGTCGGGAGTAAAGCCGCAAATTCCTCCCTCAACGTCAGCTGCCTCCGTAAAAATCTTCTTATACGTGCAGCACGATTAACTGAAAATCGCTGCGTTGCATAATCGATAAATCTATAAGTCATGTGAGAGGGCCGTGTGTCACTGCACCCAAAGCGACTCCAAATAAGCCACAAAGTAAAATTATGAACTCCACTGTGCTGTGCAAAAGCGCTTTTCTTCAACACAAGAAGTTGGATCGTGATCCCCCCCAGCGGGGGAGTGGGGAGGGGGGGCAATCGTGCTCCGGCACGGTTCAAGCCAACTGGGCCTAGTGTGAGTGCGCCCTAACTTCCATCAGTCTGGGTCTATTCTCCTCTCCAGCTGTGTGACCCGTCCCGACCAGCAACCCTATGTCTAAATATACAATGCCCAATTCACTTTGTAGCCTATTTACTAAGTGATTCCAACTCTACCACAACATTGAGGTTTTTTTAACCCAAAATATTAAAATTCAAGGTAAAAAAAAAAAAGGTTTTTATTAATATCAGTGAGCACCTCTCGAACCTGGCCCCGTCCCGACATCCAGTGTTCGGTATGTAATACATAGCCGAGGTAATTAACAGTCCATTGCTCCGAGCACCGAGTCACCAACTTTGACCTTGAGGCACTTTTTTCATTTATTCCCAGAGCTGAACAATATGGACTCTATTATCAGATAGCCACCTGCTAACAATTAGCAGTTCTGCACTCAGTGAACTTCGTACTGTGCTTTTATTTTCCAAACCATCTGCATGTGGAAAAAGTTCAGGTGAACATGTCATTAAAAGTAAAAACAGATTTGAAGCAACTGAATGAGTGAGATTTTGAATTTTTTTTTTAACACGCCTGCCTGATCTCAGGTCAGAAAATTCATTATAGTGATTTGGGTCTGCAATTGTGTTTGTCATTCATCAGCCATAAGCGTCCCCAGTCAAATGCATTGTACACTGAATGAAACAGGCTGATCAGGTGAATTGATTTCACCTGTGAAATCCACTTCACTATTAATTCAATCATGGACCTGGATTGTGCAACAGCAGGAAGGCGGAGCTCATATTTTGCACACTCAGTTTACAGTAGTGAGCATCAGCGACTGGACATAATATCATTTTTTGATCGCATATGGGGAGTGGCAGCTATAACTCTGATATATTTGGATTGAAATGTAATCTATTTAGAAGATTTGGTGCTTTTGAGAGGGCATAAATTCGCACAATCAATACAAAACATCATAGGTGTTACCATAGAAATCGGCAGTTATAGGCACTGGTTGCATTTTCAGTACAGCTCAGATGGTGCCAAATCATGTGTGGGATGAATTAATAATGTCATTTGTAATGTCAAGTATTATAGATATGACATTTTATGTACGACTGACAAAGTTGCCTAAAAAATTGCCTATGAATGACCATAATTTGTGGCTCTATTTAAAAAAAAAAAAAAAAAAAATTTATTATTTCATTTTAATTTTAATTTTAATTTAATTTTTTATTTTAAATTTAATGTCTTTAATTTTTGTCTATTTTTTTAATTTAGTTGGTAGTCAAATTCTACACATCAATTGTGATTTGGATTCTGAATTTCCCCTGATTGATTCAATGTACATGAACAACAAAACTAACCCTTCAAACAAAAAACATATATTATTATAATAATAATTAGTTATTATAGTAGCAGTAGTACTAATACTAGTGGTAGTAATAGTAGCAGCAGCAGTATTACAGTGGCTAGGTTAGGGTGGAGACTCTTATTGGAAAGTAGGTCTGTACGCAGAGGAAAATAACTCAGCACTTATTTTGTCCGCCCTAATAATGCTGTTTTAGTCTTTTGACACTCTGCTGACGTCACAAGCAATGTGAATACTTTCCATCCCGCTGCCGCCTGCGGCTGCTCATGTTGCACTGAAAAGCCTGGCGCTGGCATAGGAGGCTGCCATGGGACCACACGCCCATACCTCCAGGCCCAGAGCAGCCTCACACTGCAGCCTACATCGTGTTACCGTTGGGCCACGTGGTTTTCCCTTCACCTCCGCCAGTCTGGTCATCGCTGCACCCGGACTGGTGCATCTGGACTCGATGACCTTCAATGACCTTCCCGCTCCAGTCAGAGCTTCAGTCACCCTCCCTCTTCTGTTGTACACACATTTTACCCATATCAGCTGTTATTGTTTTCTTCATATTCCCACATTCTCATTTATATATGTTGCATATACCTTGTTTTTTTACTATATATGTTCACATATTTCATGATGCATATACAAATTGTAATATTATTAAGTGTCATTTTTTCATTAAGAGTTCATGCACCCACAATGAATCCCACTGTTTGTGGTGAACTAGCATGGGAATCCTGCCATATCAGACACAAATGTGAGATGTTTTGTCTTGGGAATAGGCTTGTCAATCTGCCTCTCACTAAGAGAATATCCTTTAGGGGAATCTTCTGTTTAACCAAGGTCAAAAGAAGTAGTGTCTTTATTTCCCATGATCATTTTAGCATCACCATTACAAACCAATCATATAAAGAAAATGGTGATATTTGGTATAAACTAAAACTAAGAACACGTCTCATTGAGAATACCTTAATATCAGACCTGCAGGTCACACAAAGCTTAACCATTACAGTATCATTAGCTTTAGAAGCAGGAAAGGTCAGTGGTGCACCAAAGGGCTGAATTCCACTGCACGTCCACCCCCCATCCCCGTCCAGTCATATGTGATTGGAATGTTGTCAATGAACACAATTGATCGCACAGTGGAGTTCAGCCCTTTGGTTCGAGATGCACGTATCCTGTGCAGGATTATACACATCTTTTTGCAAAAACAGCCTTTAGAAGTGGGTAATCATTCACTCTCCACAGCTGCTGGTGTAATTGTTTCACATGATAATACAGTGTGCTTTCTGAATTGCTGAATGGGCTGTTTCCAGTCAGAGGGGCAAGAAGAAGATGTGTCCCATTAGCTTATTGCTGCTGGGATTGAGAATGTGAATTTGGAAATAATTGGATGAGACATTTTGGGAGAATGTGAGTGGGAAAGTGTAGGTGCAGTGTAGGACTGAGCGGTGTGGTTCTGGGGTACAGGGTCCCACGCTAACTGGGCATAGGAAAGGTTAATGAGGCCAATTATTTTGTATTTTGATGAAACTCTACTAAACAAGAAAGTAATTATATACAAAATAAATTGACAGCACTATCATCTTCATGGTATCAGTCCAGGGTCCAGCACCCATTGCTAGTATTGTTTTCTTTAGCTGCTTATTCATATTCAGGGTCACAGGGCGGCCCTATCCCAGCATGCATTGGGTGGAAGCAGGGAAATACCCTACAGGACTAAAACAGATAGTCTCCAGTCATGTGATTGGATTTCTTTGGACTGTGGGAGGAACTGGAGGAAGCCCAGGAGAACATGCAGACTCCACACAGAAAGTCCTTCTTGCTCCATCCACCCGCCCTGACATCGAAATCACAGGGATGGTTACATCAGATCAGACACATCAGCACCAAATATGAGAGCTGTTGATTGGCTATGAGCCAAGTATGAAAGTAATCAGTTACTAATTAAGTAGCACCCCAAATGACATCCATTTACTAAACTCAGTGTGGTCAGAATTGTGTTTGGCGGTAGGCACAACATGATATGGATATTAGTTAAAGCTTTATTATGTTGCCTTTCCACCTTTTTGGACATGTAAAAGCAGGTTTTGAGAACATGATGATACATGAGCAGCATATTGTGCTGCAGGGAAGGGAACAGCTCAGCTCTTTCATACTTGAATTCTTGAATCAAAATTTTAGTTGTTGAAAATTCAGTCCAATAATGCTTATAGTAATCCTAAGTAGTCCAAGATGTAACTATGAACTGCATTCAGATGACACATTTTGGACTGAACTTATTTTTAATTTGATTACAAAATTCCAAGATTAACATTTCAGGTACTACCCAAGACTGGAAGACAGCTGCAGATCATCGATGCCTGCACCATATGTGCACACGCACACGCACGCGCACACACACACACACACACACACACACGGAGAGAGCAGCAGCTGCAGCAGGCTCTGGATAAATGAATTTGCAAGGTCTCCAGCAGTTTTGTGGGCCTAGGTACATTGGCCCAGGGCATTCACTACTTTAATAATTCTCACTCTATACAGTCTAAATGCGAAATTACTGCATCTAAAAATGCTAGTTTGGACAAAACAACAACCCCCTGTATAATATCTAGTATTCCTCCTCCATGTATTTTCTATCTCAAAAAGAGAAAGATGCTAGTGTCTTCATCTAATCTCTTTTTTTTCTTTCTTTTTTTTTTTTACAGAATCCTGCACCCAAGATCAAGTAGTTGATGCTTAACCCATAGAAAAACCCTATAATAACTATAAATGTAGTGTCACTGAACATTGCAATGTGGAATCAGAAACAATTCCAAATTTTGAACAAAAAAACTGCAGTTGCAAATAGATTTCTGTAGGGGGCATAAAGTTAGGAATTTTTTTTTTGGATTTCAGCATTTTAAGGAAGCCGTAAATCTTTAACTGAGAAATCTGAATGGTCCATTGATTTTTAATAAGCCAAACATAACTGTATTGACAGATTGACAACTGTAAATGTATGCTCCATGTATACCTGCTTTGGATCAATAAATCCTTCAACACTTATATAACATAATTATATGACTGACATTCATACAGGTCACCATACGCCCAGAAAGAATGTAATGGTTCAGGTGAGAATAAGAAGGGATGTATGGGGATACTTCAGAGATACCTCACATTAAAGATAAGAAGTTTATCTTTCCAACAATACCGATTGCATCCATGTTTAAATGCAACCCCAAATCCAGGGTAAATTGGGCTAAAAAAAAAAAAAATCATGCCCAACAAAAGGCCAGTTTTTCTGTTGGCTGGCACAGCCGGCCGTCAGGAGGGCACTCTTTACTGACTTGGCCGATAAAAATCTGCACTGACATTTCCCTCTCTTTTCTATCTGAAAGAGCACAGGGCTGACATTACAGCTAAGCATTTCAAAGGCCCAGTCAAATGGCTCTTTTCTATATTCAGTCAGGCCAGCTCTCTCGGGACCCTGGCTTGGGGGGAAATCATATAAAGCTGAGATGACAAGGATTGTCTAAGACCCAGACACATTTCAGCAAAGCAGGGAAGAGGTCGCAATATAGAGGGATGGTGATGGAAATACGTGACCTCTCTGAACTTCCTGTAAACTCTATAATCGCCAACCTGCATGGTGCAATTGAAAATGTCCAAAGTAGCCTGCAGTAAAGGCCTTTAAAGATTTAAAGTTTAGGCATGAACTGGATAGAAAATACTTCTGTTGTGGGATTTTGGAGCATGAAGCCAAATTGTATTTGTCGCACCCTGTATTCAGGATGGCCGAATGCCATATGTTTGATCATATCATCAATGTGTGCGGCAGCGGCACAAATCTTGCTTTAATTGGAAATATTGACCCCGACACAAACCTATAATTTTGCTACCATGACATTCAGACTAGCAAGCTCTTTATGTGTTCAGTTTACTCTATGCTGCCCCCTGCTGGTAAAATACCACGGAGCCTCTCCAACTGAGATCACCTTTAAACTTCTTGTCATCCACACTACAGACATCCTAGCCAATCAAAAGCCACAATCCACCGATGTGAATTAAGTAGTTTGATTTATTTATAAAAGTTACTTCTTTGTTCCTGTCAGGCAATAACTCTTATGAGTTCCTGGATAAGTATCATTTGAATCACTGCTCTTCTAATTTTCTAGTTTTCAATGGATCTTTTTTCTGTTATGACATATCTGTTTAGAAATATCAAAAACTCTGATGATTGGCTAATTCTGCAAGATGGAATCATCTGTCCAGCACTTGCCAACTCAGAGAGACTCACTTACGCTGACGACTTCCAACTGGTCCTCAGCTGCAGCCTCGTTGTCATTTGGCCTTTGGTCTTTAAAGATGTGATTTTTGTGAAGTTTGCAAAAGGAAACTCTCTAATCTTCATAAACAGCATGTTAATCTGATGATGAAATCTGGACAAAGTTTCAGTCAACTATATTCAGTTATCTTGCTATGATATTTTTCCACTGAAATGAGTCAATCCCTACTTCTAAAGGGACCTTATTATAGAAATTCAAACTGTATGGACAATGATTATGAATGAAAACGTCATATTTATTTGAGCTAGTTATGCCATTTTCAAAGATCCACCCATTTTTCTAGCCTGCACAACAACTGCATTTTACACATTTTATTGGAAAACATCATGAAGCACATTATTCTAATATATTCACGTTATTAAAAATAGGAAATAGAAAATACATCTAAAATGCATGTCTCCACCTATCTGATCCTGGTGCCTAAATTGTTGTTTCTACTTTTTTCTACTAACTTAACTGAAATCAGCACAGGCTGCTGCATGGCTGCCTACATTTACAAATGCATGACAATGCATCTCCAAGGCTATAAGTAGGGATCAACCTCTGCTTATATTGTATTATATTATATTATATTATATTATATTATATATATATTATATTACCATGCCATGCCATGCCATGCTACAAGCACATTTCAACTTCATCACCTTCATGATGCGTCTTGCACCTGTCGAATGTCTCAAAATCTAACCATCTTGAACATGGTCTCATTGGGTTATTGGTCATTATACCAAGAATAAACCGTTGCTTTCTGCTAATTTATTTCTAGGCACTGTGTGTGTGTTGAGGCTGTGGGCCTTAAACCCCTTCCAAACACAGCAGATGGAGTACACATTAATTCCTGCAGGAATTGGAAGAGATTGATTTCTAATGAAGTACCGTGAGGATGAATCATCTGAGCATGGGAAATAGTTCTTGCCGTACATTAAAAGATATGTGGTATAATCTGGGTTTTTTCAAGTGGATCTGAAAGGGCAAAGGTGTAAATCATACACAAAATAGAAATCATATATCATACATGCTTTTACATGGGATGACGACTTTACCGTTCAAGATATTTTCATTTATCAAATTCAAGTTCGCAATGTCACATCAGCCTGCGACTTTGCCGTTCAAGATATTTTCACTTATCAAATTCAAGTTCGCGCCGCATGTGCTCCTCTCCACATCTAAATCTGCGCGACTGTGTTTGTTGTACGTCAGATCGTTGGACAGCACGACAGCGCACACACAAACGCAGCACCCCAGGAATTTGACAGCTCTGGCGTGTCTGCCCTTTGATTGATGAGCCCCATTCCAAATGTTTTCCCATCCAAATCAGTGGGAGTTTAACTGCCTCGCGCATTTTAATACCAAACAAAACATTAGCCGGAGCAGTCCCATTGCTAGCTCCCTCACCGCTGATTTCATCACTCATCTCTCGGCGGCGCTGCACGACTCCCCGGGACACGGGAGGGGTAGAGATGGAGGCATGAGAAAGAAGGCGGCAGGGAAGCTCGGGGATGGAGAGCAGAGGCCATTAGAGGATGGTAATCTTACACACGGATGCGTAGCTGCGCGGAAATTCCCAGACGCTTTGTGGAAACTGTCATTCTATCTTTGGGATTCAACACTTTGCAGTTGGGAAATAAAAGCTGCCTGGGAGGTCTGAAAAGTTGCTAAATCCAGCAACAAAGTTGGCAACAGTGGGAAGAAACACCAATTTCTCCACCGCCAGTAGCCTCTGTAGACCATAATGCAATGCAGCCACAAGACGTGTTGTGGTTTGAGTAAAGCATGGACACGATGCTTATTGCTCTTCTCCGCCTACACGTAAACCTCAGGTGAATAGAACAAGTCCAGGCACGTTCTCTGGGAAATGTAGTGAATCACTAACTGAAGTAGAAGTAGATGAGGGAAGTTGAGGGAAAGTGGATACACCAAAATTATCACCTAAATTACCACAAAATAACTCAAAATGAACATCACAGACTGATGATACTTTGTGAGCATCTGAGGGTAACTGAGTTTACTCAGCTTTCTATTGCCGAATCCAGTTTACCCACTTTTATAGCCCGACATAAATCTTAGTTATAAGTCATATGAAGAAGATGAACATGAAGAAGATTTTAAAGGAGCAAAAGCAGGAAGGAATGCTTTTTTGGAATTACTGATGTTTGTAGTTTGCCTTATGATGACCACTAACTGGAGGTCTTTTAACCCATCTTGTTATTTACCGGTACATCACTGGATGTAGACCACTGCAGGCCACAAGAGCAGCTTCAATCCAGTTTAGATTGAATTACCTGCAATTACCTGTAAAGCACCTCATTTGGTGGTGTGTTGATGGGGTGGGAAACAATGTCTAAAGGTGCTGCTCCAGAATATCACTGAAATGTTGAATTAGTTTTACCTCTTGTAACTGTGATATCCCTCGCCGACATTATGTGCAACCGCTGCTGATGCATGTGTGCTTTGTGAAATTTTGTAGATCTCCTCCCCCCGAAAAAAACAAGCAAGACATATAACTAACTTGCTCCCTCATGACCATTATATTTGACACAGTAACCAATTCCATTTTCATAAATATATATAAGTCAGATATTGCTAGATTGAAACCGATGAACGCTCCCGAAACTATTCAGTGACCGTTTGTAGCCTGTGGATGAACCCATGTGGCCTCATCGTCTGCTGACAAGACTACTCCCATCTTGATCAACGTAACTCAAAGATGCCAGTCATCAATCTCTGTGGCTTTGTTAATAGGTTGAATTCTTTGGCAGATACCTTGTTGCTACTCAGTATGTTCTGTCTATAGTATAAAACGTTGTATAAGACGAGCTTGTCTAATACCAGTGAATTATTAGCTATTTGTTAGACTCACTTGAGTTGTAATTCATTAAGGCAAAATGCAGGGATGATAGATACTGCTGAGGCCATAAAGACGGCTGTGACTCAGTGTTAGAAAGCCCAGGGTTATGGCTCTACACAGTAGGCGGCATCCTCAGTACATCAATGATCATAGTCTCAAATTAGAGCCTGGATTTGTTTTTTTCCCCATTGTTGTGAATATAGAGATCACTCTCAAAAACCTCTTCTTGATGCAGCTCAACAAAAGTCAGTCTGTCAAACCCTGCAGAAAGGCGTTCGGAGACAAAGTAACTGTAAACTACCATTAACACCCCCCCCAGCTCGCTAAGCCGCTGCAGGAAAGCTGCATATATGAAGTCGCCCTCCGGAGTGAAGCAGAAGAGAAAAGGCTGGAATGCTACTAATGGCTTGATATGGCCCCCTGACTGTGTTCATTTCAGAGCAACCCAAGCTCATCCTCTTCCTACTGGGCAGCTAATGCAATTACACCCCCGCATCTGCAGGGGGCTCCCTCTGTCTCCATCTCTCTGCTCTCTGTGTGACTTTGTGCGCGTGTGTGTGTAAGTATGTGCACGCGTTTTGCATGCACGTGTACCTGTGCGCGCATGTGTA
>CABFOQ010054746.1:0-16066 GCA_900660455.1 Gephyroberyx darwinii
CTTGGGGTAGCTTTGGGAGGGTCAGGAGGGTGGGATGCTGTGGGTCTGTATTGTGGCTGAACAGAGGAATTTCACTTGTCCTCTGAAGATTGGTGATATTCATTTGTGAACCCTTACTTTTAATAGTGGTTAGAAATGACATTTGTGTTTAATAGGTTGAATACTATACATACAGAACTATACATTTGCAGATTTAAAGTAAAGGTCGTTCAGAGCCTAAGGAATGTTTTGGCTTTTTCTATTGTGTTTAAATATGTCAAAGCATTTCCTAAAGCTTCAATGACTTCACTTTGGTAAGCTGCATGGTCATTTGCAATCACTACCACTGCAAAATGCAAGGCCATCAGGGCTATTTGCTGTAGTCCAACGCTTGCTCCAGCCAGCAAACGTGAAGAAGTAGTTACAACTCCACGACTAATAAAGAGGGATGAGAGAATGTGTGCAAGAGACAGACAGATACATCAACTAATGGACAGTAACAACCACAACCAAAAAGAGAGAGGCAAGAGTGAGTTGAGCAGCGTGTCAGAATATCTGGAAAGAAGAGAAGAAAGAGAACATTATTTCATCAATACCTCATTCACAGAAGTTATCAACAATTTCCTTACAAATCATTTTATGTACAGATGCATGAAGCTACTTTTTACAGTTTGGAAAACAAGATTGGTAAGTTGATTAGATGTTAAAGGTGTAAAGTCAGGGACACGAGAGATTGGAGAGTGAATGCAGGGTGGGATCATAGAATGTGAATGGATCGAACAACTTCACTCGTGGAACCAAATTCACAATCCACATTTTCTTGGAACACAGAATGTTACACCAGGAAGTGTCTATAGTATCCATTCAAATTCTATGTGTAGGATATAAAACAGCAGGACACAGTCATAATATTTGTACCTATCACAGGAAAAAGAAATGGAGAAACAAAGGCTGCTGTACCAGCAGTCCAGACTTCATAACCGCGGTGCTGCAGAGATGGTCCTGCAAATGATCAGTGCCTGCAAAGGTAGTCTTCTTTATTATGTTCTGTGTAAGCTTTTATCATGCAACCCTATCTGCATTGTGGTGGAATTTATTGTCTTTCAAATCCTCTCCACCTCTGGAAATTGCCTCTTTTCCTGTATATAGGTGAGACTGGCCCCATGGTGTACTCAACCCTCAAGTTGGGTATCTCTATCCTAAACGGTGGAAACAGTGAGGTTCAACAGGTATGTCTTATGAAAGCAAGGTCGTTGGATTATGTTATTTTTTAAATTTGAAGTTATCATTAAAGAAACAAATA
Organism: Gephyroberyx darwinii; assembly: GCA_900660455.1. NCBI lineage: Eukaryota > Metazoa > Chordata > Actinopteri > Trachichthyiformes > Trachichthyidae > Gephyroberyx > Gephyroberyx darwinii. The sequence continues at coordinate 1,283 of CABFOQ010054746.1, forward strand.
TTTATTTATGAATTGTCCCCACTTTCTTTTGGTAGAAAATGCTGGAGTACCTGAAGGATAAGAAGGATGTGGGCTTTTTTCTGAGTGTCCAGGCACTGATGCAGACATGCAGGTCAGTTTTCACTCTTAAAATGTTCAGCTTCTGATTAATAGAATAAAGTAGAGACATTTATTTCCACAGTGGGGACTGTACATCTAACAAATGGGTTATGTCTTCTGCAGTGTCCTGGATCTCAATGCCTTTGAGAGGCAGAACAAGGCAGAGGGGCTGGGCATGGTTTCAGAGGAGGGCACCAGTAAGTCTCCGAAATGCTTATCAACGTCACTCTTGTATACACAATAGGAGCTACAGTACAGCAGGCAAAAACATCACTCTGCAGCCACTGTTTGATATTAAAATCATATTTTAATATTTGACAATACACATTCACTAACAATGAGATTTAAGAGTAGGAATCAAATGCACATAGACTTTTCTATTCTATTTATACCACAATAACAGAGTAGACAGATTCATACCACATCTGAAGAGATTATATAAAGCATTTGCAGTTACACAACTCAAAAATCACTCTGGACCAAACCATATGACACCAATAGCAATGATTAGAAAAACGAATGCATATAAACTTTCAACTCGACAGCACAAATAATGACAAGAACAATCCTATTACACCACATGTGCTAAGTCTACATGGCCCCAGTCTAACAGCAACATGATGCAACACATAGGTACAAAAGTAACATTTGAGGCCTATATCTTTTATCAATTCTCCACCTGCCTGTACAACATTTGGTGACACAGAGTTCATGCACAACCAGTGGGTGGTCTACTCAAATTGAATCCCACTTCAGTTGAATCACGGAGAGGCAGTGGGTCAACATGAACTGATCTAAAATCAAATCAAAATCAGGCTTACTGAAAATCCAAAATAAATAAAGAGAAATCCCTGCTCTATTCAGCACCATGATGTTATGGTGAAACAGAATTGTCCAAATGAAAACTACAGATGTAAAGTAATGGCTGGTCCAGTGATGTTTATGTGACTTGGAGAAGGTTTTTGCCACATCATCACTGACACACAGAAACTCATTAATTAATCAAAATGATCGAATTAATAGGCATCTATTAATTCTAATCATCTTCATCTAAATGTTCTTCATTTGTCACATTTACTGTATACATTCTTAAATTTAGTTGGATGAGTAATCCTAACATAATAGATTATTAACACTTAAGGGATTACATTTTTTATAGTTTTTTTCCAGTATGTCTGGTATTTTCACCTGTTGTTCTACCTATTGTTTTTATCATCTAATTCTGGAGATTAATTGTAAATTGTACCTGAATGAATTTGCCATGGATTGTTGTTAATCTCCCCCTCCTCATCTCTTAGTTGTCTACTGTTGTCAACACACTGATCCTCTCTCCCTTCCCCACGATCACTGCCTCCTCTCCCTTGTCCCTCCTTTCATGGTCCTCAGACATGAATCTAGATCGGGGTAAATTATATTTCTGTCCATCTGTCTCTGTATTCTCTTCCCTCTCTTTCTCCCTGCTGACCCTCTTGCTTCATCACTTTTGTCTCTTTAACGCTGAAAGTCCACCAAGAGAGGATTGTCTGTCTTGGACAATGCCCCAACCTCTCTGACATTTCTGCTGCGTTAGAGAAACACAGCTGGCCTGTGCTGAATGACTCCATGTCTGTCTGTGTACAGTACCACAATGTTATAACTGTCATCTAACTGCTATCTAATGTCTGTTCAATAACAGTGCAGTGTTATTGTTCAATCTATACATGTTGTTGATATGACTGTATGTTTTATGTCTTAGTATGTTAACTTTTCCTCGACAGATTGTTTTTGTGTTATTTGTATGCATGTCACGCTGATGATGTCTATGTAGTTTTATAATTTTCTGTATGTCAGACCATTGCACAGTCCATATTTGTTTATTTAATTTGATTATTACTGTTTAGTATGGCTTTTCCTTACTTTTCCATAATTAGTTCACCACTCTGTTTTTCATTATACTTTTTGTTCAATGTGGTTATTGTAACGTCTGATACTAAAATTCATGCAAAAGTGATGGCGAGCTGAGACATTAAATATTATCCGTCCTTATGTTGCTTACAAATAAGCAAACAAGCAGTTTCAATAATCACCAGTAAGCTTGTTCATTGTTGTACGTAACCTGAGTTCAACCTGATTCCGGGGTGAACTTTGATGCTTTCTTTCACTTTGTTTTTCTTTAGGTGAGAAAGTCATGGCAGATGACGAGTTCACATGCGACCTCTTCCGTTTCTTGCAACTGCTTTGTGAGGGTCACAATAACGGTGAGAATGACTCATGTCTCAAACGAGAGTAAAGTTTCAACAAAAGGCAACCTTGGCAAATTATCAAGACATTCAAATGCTGCTAAAATATTCAAATGCATCTCTATTTTGCTGCAGATTTTCAGAACTACTTGCGCACACAGACAGGCAGCACAACTACCATCAACATCATCATCTGCACAGTAGATTACCTCCTCCGACTGCAGGTACAATGTTAAAGGATGGCACCTCCATGTGGCCCAATGGGGGTGCTATTGGTAAAGGTCAAAATTGAATTGGAAGGCCATACCGTGTCAAGGCCATACTCAGTCAAGATGATCACAATGCCCTTACTTCTATGTATGTAAATCCATTTCAAATTGATTTCAAATTGAAGAGCTACCAAAAATGCTAAAAAAAAAAATAGATTTTTATAAACTGGTTGACTAATTATGACATTTTTCAACACCATTTATCTGTGTAAAGAATATTGCAATATTTATATTTTGCAGTGGAATGAAATTTGACTTGTCCTCTTCCTCACTTTCTCTATTAAGGAGTCTATTAGTGATTTCTATTGGTATTACTCTGGCAAGGACATCATTGATGAACCAGGGAAGAAGAATTTCTCCAAAGCTATGACTGTGGCTAAACAGATCTTCAACAGTCTGACTGAATATATTCAGGTAAAGTTTGAACAAATCAGAAACGTATCTGTTTTTGAGTTACTTTTATGTGTAACTTGCAATCGCTTTCCTCAGGGCCCGTGCACAGGCAACCAGCAGTCCTTGGCTCACAGCAGGCTGTGGGATGCTGTAGTTGGGTTCCTCCATGTCTTTGCCCACATGATGATGAAGCTGGCACAGGTACGAGCATATGATGATCAATCATACTCACAAGAAGAAAAATAACACTATTGTGAACATGTCAAATTAAAGGAAACACAAACATAATGTTGCACCTCAGCAATTGGTTCTGGTGACTCTGTATTTGTGTGTGGTGCATTTCCTCAATCGCAGATTAATTCTTGACATACAACTTTCATGTGATGATGCAGGATCTAGGATGACAATGCCAACAAAGTAGCAAGAAAACAACGTTAGCGATAAAGCATAACCTTCTTAATAGTCATGTATGATCCCAAATGTGCATTGTTGTGAAATTCTGAAAAAACGTTTTATGTCATATAGCATTATGTCAGTAGTGAACCAAAACCAGGCCAAAAAGCACTTCCACCATTACAGAGCCACCAGGAATGTGTTTATGTTGGTGTTTACTTGAGTTTTCCTATACTGTATACACAAGACAGTATAATAATAATAAACATGCTCACAAACGTTTGTCTAACCGGTCGCCAGTATACACCTGGTGCACAGTGATACACCAATTGATAATTGATGTAATAAAATTTTACAATTTGAAATGCACTTGTGTCATTTGACCATCAGTACCACTGATTGAAGGTGTGGATTCACGGTGATCCATGCTATAAATGAATGGTCAAAACACTATCATGGAAATCACATGACTCCACACTATAGAATATGTTGTTTTTAAGCCATCAGTTAAGCAGTTATTTTTCACTGTTTGAGTAATAAAGTTAGTAACTTTTTACAGCTTTAAAAGATGTTTCATGAACATCCTCATCATCTGATTTGAGGAAGTGAGGCAGATGGCATCTTTATTAGCTCAAGTTTGGCATGCATAACCTGTTAAGTGCACAGTTAAGGATAGACTCAAGTGAAATTAACAATTTACCTGCTCAGCATACCCTTTCACATATTTACACACACAAAATTACATTATCACACAATTATCAACTGGTTTGCAAGCATACTATTTCAAATGATGTGGTACACCACTGAACAGGGAATCTGTTTAATTCCAGGGGGTAAATATGTGTATGCCTCTGACTATATTCTGTAAAAGTAAACATCCTTATGAAAATAATAGTCAAATAATGGAGGCAATGTCAAGAGATATGTGTCCCAACTTCAGTGTTTTACTGCAAAAGCAAAAGACGTAAGCTTGACGTAAGCGAGACTATTTTGAAATGTAATAGTGTTGTTACCTGTTCACACGCTGTATAATATATTGATCATTTAAACTGTCTTTCACATGGTCAATGCAGGGTAAAGTATGTATTCATTTTATTTATCTATTGATGTGATATTGTGTTTACCAGTTTGTACTTTATTCAAAGTTAGTTTCCCTCATCAGTTTGTTTTATACTCACCTGCCTTTAAAGATCAATTAAGAATACTTGATGATTGCTTCATTAGGGGAAACGTGTTGATATGATATTACATGTGTAGGGCTCATTGAGCGCTAGCAATAGTTACAATTGTTAGAAGAAAAATTTTATGAACATGGGCTAAACAGGGGCTTAACTTGGTATAATAAACTAAAATTGAATAAAATACTATCAAAATTAAAACAGTTATTCATAACCATAGGTCCTCACTATGGGACAGATACTAGAAGAAGAAGAAGAACACTCTATTGGTCCACACACATACACAGCATGCAGTCGGTGGTGGCCACCAAACACACACGCATGCAGGGAGGGTGGCTCTCTGTTTTTGACCCATCCTTCATGCTGCCGCCCCTCCAGGGGCAGTGGGCAGCCCTCTGTGGCGGCCGGGGACCAACGGCTCCAGGTGTTGAGTCCACATCATGGTCAGGGACTGGACAAGAGGTGGCGATCTTCTTTGCATGTTTTTTCCAGTTGGGGTCCTTATTATGAAAGAGGACCCCATGTGAGCGCAGGGAGAACATGCAAACTCCACACAGAAAGGCCCGGGAGATAACCCACCTGGGTTAGTACAAGCACCGCGTCACATTATAGGTACAACAAAAACCAAGAAGTATCAATTTTTTTCAATCAGCAAATCAGCAAATCAATCAGCAAATTCCACGATGAAGATAAAACAGCACTTAATATGCCTTAATGAAAAAAAATGTGAAAAGAGTTTGAGTTTTTTGAGCTGTAAACATATTTGTATGACTCAATTGGGTTGAAAATTTCAGCTGTGCTGCATTGCATTTTTTAAATTTCTGTCCAAAGTGCCCTGAGGCTGAGCGGCACTCTCCATTGTGTAATGATAGCTAGCTAGTAGGCTAGTAGGCTAATCCAATATCCAATATGTTGTCAAATGAATGTCAGAGGTGCACACACCCCACTACCCGATTTTACAGAGACACACCCATCTTCCCTCGCTCTCCACCACTCAAATTGGCATTTCTGCTGGGTGGAGACCGGCTTAAACCGTGCATTTGATTACTCTTTAAAGAGGCATTAAATAATCTATGACCTTTATTGACCTCTATTGGTAGGTACCTCTGTCGGGCCCATTTTCCTATATACTGATTCATTCAAAACAACCATCTATTACTTCTTTTATCTGTTGCCAGTATTCATTGAGATCTTCACCTTGAAATAAATTAAGCATTTAAGGAGAATAAAACTGTAGTTCAGCATTCAGTACTTTTCAGTGCACATGAACATTCAGTTCTGTCTCAGAAATCTCCTAGCCAGAAATAAAAGAAAATAATGTATCCCAGGCATATCTGTGCCTTTGCCAATAATTACTTTCTGGGGAGAGGGGATGCATATTCTAGTTCAGAAATGAGATGTTATTTCAAAGAAAATGTTAAGTGTTCACAGTCCACAGTCCACAAAATCACTCTCCATTTTGTCTGTGTGCACAAAACTCCCATCTCTGCATTGGTGGTATTGCAGACTTGTGTTTCTTTTATTTGTACATTTAGGAGAAAGTTGTTCATGCAGAAAACTATTGATTAGACATGTGACAATCAAAAGGCTGGTGTCATCATTCAAGATTGCCAAAAACACATATAGTCAATGCTCCAGTGGCAGTAGTTTGGAGAAAGGTATGATCACACACCTGAGCTTGCTTAAGACCACTGGATAAATCCACATTAGGCCATAGGATTAACACATATTGTATGAATTCTTACTCTTAATGATATTCTCCAGCAACATGATTTCCCTGGTTAAGCAATTACCATGTACCAAGTATTTAAAATTTTACCAATCAATATTTTTTCCTAAAGATGAATAAATGTACTTTCTCTGGGATTTGATAATCTTTAAGATCAAGACATCTTAATTAACAATAATAAATATTTTTTTTGCAGACCTTGCTATTCAATTTAGAGGTTGATTTTGTAACTGTTAAAAGCAGGTGACTACAAGACTTTCTGAGAAAAGGAACTGACTTTTAACCCTCGCTGTTGGAATATACACTTTAATATGACACTATTTTGTGCTGGAATATATGTACACATTTAACAGGGGTTAGAATTATTTTGATTGTGCCATTTTGATTCATTAATAATTAACCTGAGGGAATATGCCCTCCATTTGTGGTGTGTTACTTTCTGATTAATTCTATTTTGGCTGATCTTATATATGATATTTGAATATGTATTCCATAAAAGCACCATCTTCCAACTTAACCCCTGTTGCTATCCTTGGCACATATAGGTGAATCTATTTGTTAATTTACTTCTGATTGGCGGCACAGGCTACATGCTTTTGACTAGCATACTAAAAATGTTCTTCCAGACGGTAGAATGGAAGAGTACAAGGATTTTCATTCCAAACAAACACCACATCTGTTGATTTCACTTGTTAGTTCTTCCTTCTCTGGTTGAAGCTGTGCTAATTGGTGGAATTAGCTGGTGTAGTGTTTGGTTATAATGTAAACCTGAGTACTCTTGCATGGCATAGGACACCGCTGGCTTAGAACATTGATTGTTGGTACAATGCAGTTTCTGCGGTGTTCAGTGGCTGTTTCAAGTCAGGAGGTCAATGCTGTGTCACAAATGACTTTCGCATTACATGAACACCTAAGCGGACATGTGGATTGAATCGGTATTTGTAAAGGTGCCATGTAGCTGTCATGAAATGTGTTATAAACCAGAGTTTATGTAAAGCCAAAGTAAATAGGTTCATATTTATAGTTTATATTTTGACATTCAAGCATTTCTAAACCGTTGTGTTCTGTTAAGTGTTTTTGTAGTGGTTTTGCAAAAAGCCATGACAAATTCTTTGAGCATGCGGCTTTGGTGAAATAACTTTTTTGGCAGCACTGTCTTTGCTGTGAATGTGAGTTTATGCATAACACAGCATCTTTAATGCAGGCCTCATAACAAGTAAATGGTTTCAATGATGGGTTGTTCATACTCTTCACTTTTGTTTACCAGTCCACTGGTTACCATTGCATCTGTAATTATAAACAACATCACCAAGTCTACCTCTGTGCTATGTGAATATTTTAAAAAAGGATATAAAATCTACTGTTATTATTGTAAGATCCTGTGTGTCTTTGTATTGCCATAGGATTCCAGCCAGATTGGTCTGCTAAAGGAGCTTCTTGACCTTCAGAAAGACATGGTTGTTATGTTGCTCTCATTGTTGGAGGGTAAAAGAGCATTTTCTGATGATCTAATAGTTTTCATCTGCTCCTGTCTTGTCCATGTCAAACCACTGTATTAATTTTGCTCCATATGATTCAGGAAATGTGGTGAATGGTACAATTGCCCGTCAGATGGTGGACATGCTGGTAGAGTCCTCCAGCAACGTGGAGATGATCCTCAAGTTTTTTGACATGTTCCTCAAACTGAAAGACATTGTGGCTTCAGATGCTTTCCGTGATTATGTCACTGACCCTCGAGGATTAATCTCCAAGAAGGACTTCCAGAAGGCTATGGACAGTCAGAAACAGTATTCCCCATCTGAGATCCAGTTTCTGTTGTCCTGCTCAGAGGCTGATGAGAATGACATGATCAACTATGAGGAGTTTGCCAGCCGCTTCCAGGAACCTGCCAAGGACATTGGCTTCAACATTGCAGTGCTGCTCACCAACCTGTCTGAGCATGTCCCTCATGACACCAGACTACAGAATTTCCTAGGACAGGCAGAGAGTGTGCTGAACTATTTCCGCCCCTTCCTGGGCCGTATTGAAATAATGGGTGCCAGCAGAAAGATTGAGCGCATCTACTTTGAGATCAGTGAAGTGAACCGTAGACAGTGGGAGATGCCCCAGGTCAGAGAGTCCAAACGACAGTTTATCTTTGATGTAGTCAATGAGGGGGGTGAATCTGAGAAGATGGAGATGTTTGTCAACTTCTGTGAGGACACCATCTTTGAGATGAATATAGCCTCACAGATTTCAGAGCAGGAAGAAGAGGAAAAGGAGGAAGAGGATGATGAGGGAGTAGAAGGCGGAGGGGAGGGAGGACCAGGTGGGGGAGCAACTGGAGGAGGAGATGAAGACAGTAACGGAGAGGAAGGGCCACCTGAATCAAGCTCTGCATTTGCAGAATTCATAAACAGCATGTTAAGCTTCTTTAGCATTTTTACCTTCCGTAACCTTCGCAGGCAATACCGCAGGGTGAGAAAGATGACTATCAAGGAGATTGTGGTGGCTTTGTCCACTTTCTTCTGGACCATTCTGATGAGTATACTACACTTCATCTACAATGTGTGCAAAGGCTTCTTTATGCTTCTCTGGCAAACCCTGTTTGGAGGTGGCCTGGTGGAAGGGGCTAAAAACATCACTGTCACTGAGATTCTAGCCAGCATGCCAGATCCCACACAGGACGATGTGCATGGGGATGTGACAGGTGAGCCAAGGACAGGGGAAGAACAAGACACTGGGGGGGTAACTGAAATTGGAGAGACTGGCAGTGGAGAGGAGGAGGAGGAGGATACCCAAGAAAAGGAGGGTGGGAGAATAGCAGGTATTGATGTTCCAGGTGGACTTGGAGACATGGGTGTGGAAGCACCTGTTGAGCCTCCAACTCCAGAAGGGACTCCCATAACAAAGAGAAAACAGGTACGTTTTTAGTGCATGTCTGGTATATTTGATTTACAATTTTAAATTGTCACAATTTTCTCAAAAACTAAGATCAAGTGTTGCATATGAATAAAGAAAAGAATAAAAGTCTAGATAGATGCCATAGTCTGGTAGTGTTTTAAGCTTTATTCATATTGGTTGTTCAGTATAAATGCAGGGTAATCACTCGTGCTTATAAGCATCTTTTTTGTTTTCAGCAACCAGAAGAAGCTGAAGCTAGCCAGAAACCTCCTGAACCTCTTGCCATAGAGGAACCACCTCCAGAGCCTGAGAAGGCTGAGTAAGAGTCTCTGGTTGTTTTCTCGTGTCCATAGTTGTTTTCTGGTTGTTTTTCCCTCAACACATTGACACAACACAACACAAATTGTTTCTGTTGATGGAATATACTACTAAAACAATAATCTCTGTTATTTGGTTTTCAGTGTTGAAAATGGAGAGAAAGTAGAGAAAGAATCTCAGACCAAAGAGGATGAGCAACCAGTGGGACCAAAGAAATCTGCAGCCAAGAAAGAAAAGAAACTAAAAAGAGAGCATGGTTTTCAAATCTGGACTGAGCTGGATATTCAAAGGAATAAATTCATGGTGACACTTTGTTTCATAAATGATGCATCACTGGCATTAGTGCAGTCTGGCAGTTCACTTACCACCTCACCAATCATCTGAAAAACATGTTTTCTTTCTTTTGTAGAACTACCTCTCAAGAAACTTCTACAATCTGCGTTTTCTGGCTCTCTTCATCGCATTTGCCCTGAACTTCATCCTGCTATTTTACAGGGTCAAAAAACATTTTGTACATTGTGCTGAGTGGTTGTGATGTTTTTGCTATACAGTAGTGCCTTGTTTTCCCAATCCATACCCAAACCTATGGGATTGCTCAGGTGTAGATATTTAGAGCATCGAAATGTGCTGACATTGTGCACTAAGAAATAGGAATGTTACATGCACACACATCCATAAATACATGGTACAGTCTTATTTGCAGTTTTAATATTATAGTTGCAAACAATCAAACTCAACTCTTTGAGAGTGACTAGACTTTTTGTGCTGGGTTATGTCTTGTCAGTTGAACACATCTGAAAGTTTGGCTAATTAAGGGTCCCCTATACTGAGTCATTGTCTTTCTCATGTATCTGCTCTATGCAGGTGTCTGAGAGCCCCCCTGAAAGAGACGAGATGGAAGGGTCTGGAGCATTTGAGGGAAGTGGGGTGTTTGAAGGCTCTGGGTTATTTGAAGGCTCAGGAGAAGAGGTTGAAGGATCTGGAATGAATGAAGGAGGAGACGAGGATGAGGAAGATGTCCCAGTTTATTTCTTTTTAGAGGAGAGCACTGGCTACATGCAGCCCACAATGGCCTTCCTTTCAGTCCTGCACACAGTCATCTCCTTCATCTGTATCATTGGATACAACTGCCTCAAGGTATGACAAGCATACCCCACAATTCATTCATTGTTATAATTAACCCTTTCTTAATTTTGTGAAAGGGCTCAACAAGAAAACTTTTGAAGGTAAGAATATAAAGTCCTTAGAAATGTGCAGTTACACTATGAAAAATGTGAAGGAGCATTTTGGGCTGCGCTACCTTGTCACTTCAGCAGTTCACATAGAGCATTAAAAGTTCCTATATTGTACCCTGGAGCATGCGCCTAGCATGTCCATAATAAAGTTGTGACACATCATACCCAAAGTATTCACAGATAACACCAGAAAAACAGAGGAGTCTTGGAAATCCTTTTTGTGGTGTCCTTTGTTATGTACTATTACAAGAAGTACACCTATCACACCTCCTCCACACCTACACTGCCTCCCGAAATCTCAGTTCCTCTGACACGGGACTGCTCACCACCCCCACACACCAGGTTGCAGACACTTGGGGGCAGAGCCTTCAGTGTGACTGCCCCACCCTGTTCACATCAATAAATTGTTTTTCTCAGATCCCACTGGTGATCTTTAAGAGGGAGAAGGAACTTGCCAGAAAGCTGGAGTTTGATGGCCTCTACATTACTGAGCAGCCTGAGGATGATGACATCAAGGGCCAGTGGGACCGACTGGTCCTGAATACACCGTACGTGAAAAAATAAAATATTTGTGTCCCATAAAATATTTCAGAATAGAGTCAACATTTATTCAACACGCAGAATTTGGAGACAACAATGCAGAATTGTATCTTTACTGAATGAAGCCCCACTTTCTGTCTTTTTCCATAGCTCTTTCCCAAACAACTATTGGGACAAATTTGTCAAGCGAAAGGTGAGCTGTGTTTGCTTTTGTTATGTTTTTGGTAGGCTTAAAATGGGTTCTGGACTACATGTTAATATGTAATGTCTGTGTCCAGGTTCTGGATAAGTATGGAGATATTTATGGCAGAGAGAGAATTGCAGAGCTCCTGGGAGTGGATTTAGCCTCCCTAGATGTGAGTCAACAACATGAGAAGAAACAAGAGGAGCCAGACAACTCCATGTTCACATGGTACAGCACTGATTTAGCCAGCAAGTAGATGCAAAGAGACATATTCTACACTGCTCTGCAAAATAATTTAAGAAGTTATATAAAATGGACAGAATAGTATTTGCTGAATTTGAATCAATATTGTATCTTTTCAGGATTACTTCCATTGACATCAAGTACCAGATCTGGAAATTTGGTGTTGTGTTCACAGACGGTGTAAGCAAAAACAATATCAACACGCATGTACTGTATATTGTATATATCAGAGTTGTGGGCAAGGATTAAATCCAACTCAAGTAACAAATAATAGAATGGCTCTCAAAAATAATATTGCAGTATATATTCCAAGTGAAATGTAATTCAGAACTGTGTAAAAGTACCAACATTTACATGTCCGTTACCCTGAATATTTCCAGAATTGGAGACATTGCAAAAATGCTACCAGTCAACTGTGGTGACCATTTTTAGTGAAGTTAAAATTAGGGATTTTTTCAAAATGTGCATCTGTTTTCACTGATACTGACTAGTGGTTTGATTTGATTTGATGCTGAAAATATGTATGCCATGTTTACATTCATGTCTCACATAATTGTTTTTTCCCTTAATCTCTTTTTAGACTTTCCTTTATCTCTGTTGGTACTTGATAATGTCTTTGCTGGGACACTACAACAACTTCTTCTTTGCCTGTCACTTGCTGGATATTGCCATGGGTGTCAAGACTCTCCGCACTATCCTGTCCTCAGTCACCCACAATGGAAAACAGGCATGAGAAAAAACAGAACAATCTTTAAGTTGCACTGTGTGTGCTAATGTTTGAATGTACTCATTCTGTTCTTCCATGTTTCAGCTAATGATGACAGTGGGCCTGTTGGCTGTGGTGGTTTACCTCTACACCGTAGTTGCCTTCAACTTCTTCCGCAAGTTTTATAACAAGAGTGAGGATGAAGACGAACCAGATATGAAGTGTGATGACATGATGACCGTGAGTCACTGTTCATGCCAAAAATGTGCAGTTCCACAGTACCACTACACCTCTACACCTCTACACCTACACAAGTTTTCTCTATTTCTCTTCCCCACTTTCCTCAGTGTTACCTGTTCCACATGTATGTGGGTGTGCGTGCTGGTGGTGGCATAGGCGATGAGATTGAGGATCCTGCTGGAGATGAATACGAGCTCTACAGAGTGGTCTTTGACATAACATTCTTCTTTTTTGTCATTGTCATCCTGCTGGCCATTATTCAGGGTAAGGCAATACAGTGGTTTTGGAAATTATTCAGACCCCTTCACTTTTTCCACACTTTGTTTTTAGAACATTTTTTGCAAATGTCTTACAACATCTCATCTGCATGCTCGTTGCTCAATTTCATGTAAGATGATACATGCAGGTTCTCAATCCTGGTCCTGGAGTGCCACAGTCCTGCTGGTTTTCTATCCTTCAGGTAGTTAATTGCATTCATGTTGTGTCGCAGTCCCTGATTAGATGGACAGAATGAAAACCAGCAGGGCCATGGTACTTGGAACCGCGACTGAGAACCACTGTGCTAGAGACATGTAGTTTTGTAAAATGATAGACGATGGCACCTCCCAAGATCTTTACCCCAGTTGGCCAAATGAGGGTGCCATTAGTTAAAAACATCAAAAGGCAATAACTCATTTTGACACAAATCAATGTGTGCATATCCAGCTACAGCCAGCTGCCAAACTTGACCAGGGGCATTGATCAATATACCATTTTGAAAATGAGAGGATTATTAGCAGCTTCACCACTGTGTCTCTAGTATTTAGTTCACTACAGTGCATATATTAATGCTTTTAGCATACAATGTGTCCATATTCTTGCCAATTACGGGTCAGGGTTGCAGTGGCAATGCGGCAAGCAATGCACCACCGGCCACCTTTTCCCCATCAACTTCCAGCTCCAACTGTATTTATTTTTGTTATTATTGTATATTATATAAATTATTATCATTATATTGCATTCCCGGTCTTCGATCACTTCTCTTTCCCTTAAGTTGTGTGTAGCCTATGTAAGCAAAGCCACTTGAGGTAGAAGAGAGACAGAGAGAGACGAAATTGAATTATGTTGGAACATTTGGCACAGATGTCTGTTTCGGGTCTCAAATTTGGAAAAACCTGTTGGGCTGGTTTGGGTAGGGCCTTGGAGTCAACATGTTCTATCCTACCATGAGCACAAGGCTCACGACAACATTCCTCCCATGGTCAGTAAGGCACACGCAGTGTCTAATATTTATTTAAAATGTACTGTAGCAGTTTCAGTAAATATTGGACACAGGTGAAACTGTTACCAATTCTCTCATAGCACAACAGTAAGTTGATGTAAAGATCCGTTTTGCTAAAAGCTATATGGGTTCTTGTAACAATGTCACCTTAACAAAATCATTTTAAATGCATTACTACACCAGATGCAGAAAATAAATATTGAAATAATTGATTCTGTGTATATGTTGCCATTAAACAAATTGCCAATGGGACAAGCAAACTAGAAGGAAAATGTCACCTTGCTCTGGAAACCTTTCTATAACTCCATGGATAGTAAGTGGTTAACTGTGAATTTAGTGCAAACCCCCCCACAATGCGGATGGCGAAGGGTTTTAAAGGACCTACTTGAAACCATGATGATACAGAAGATTGATTTCAAGATATCCATAACAGTATGAAGACAGGAACACCTCTAATGATATGGTTGTATACAGGTCTAATCATTGATGCCTTTGGAGAACTCAGAGACCAACAAGAGCAAGTCAAGGAAGACATGGAGGTATAGCACTAATTTCTGTGTCTTTATCCCAATTTTGTCTATAGTTTTAAGTGTGGCTTAATGTTCTGACTCTATTCTCTACTCTACTCTCTTTGTGCAGACGAAATGCTTCATATGTGGCATTGGAAGTGACTACTTTGATACTACACCACATGGCTTCGAGACCCACACCTTTGATGAACACAACCTGGCCAATTACATGTCAGTTTACTCTCTCTCTCTCTCTCTCTCTCTCTCTCTCTCTCTCTCTCTCTCTCTCTCTCTCTCTCTCACATTGTTGATACACCTTCATCCCCTCTTTGCTTTTGCAAGAGATAGCATTCCACTTTCTCTCTTTCTTTCTTCTCTTCCTTCC
>CABFOQ010054746.1:16086-29524 GCA_900660455.1 Gephyroberyx darwinii
CTCTCTCTCTGTGTGTGTGTGTGATAGAGAGTATAAATGAGCAAACATTAATTTGTGTGTCCTTTTCAGGTTCTTCTTAATGTACCTCATCAACAAAGATGAGACAGAGCACACTGGCCAGGTCAGTCTGTTTTTTTAGTTGCATTACATGTACTATTTTATTAAAGGTACACTGTGTAAGATTCAGGTAAAATACCACCCCCTCCTCCACCATATTTTGGACCATGCACCTGTCATTGGGGAGGAAGAGCTGGTTGAGCCTGGAGGTTATAAGGGGTGGGAGGGGCTCCAACTATAGGGGAGGGGCTTTTTTAAGGCCCACAAAAAATACATTGAGCTGAATAGTGGGGACAACAACAAACCAAATGGGTAATGAATAGATGAGACAGTCATCCCACACACCATATCTTTTGACCTACTGAGAAGATTGTAGAGATGGACAGAGTTGTACCTTTTGTCACTGGGCCTGTACCTTTTTCTCTGAGAGTGTAGACCAACAACACAGTGACAGCTTCTTTCAGTTTGTTGTCTCCTGCTACCTCCCTCCTTGAATTCCTATGAATCCTACCATCCCCTGTTTTAGGAGTCGTATGTGTGGAAGATGTACCAGGAGCGATGCTGGGACTTCTTCCCTGCTGGAGACTGTTTCAGGAAGCAATACGAGGATCAACTTTCCTAGCCAGACATCGCACCTTACAGATGGGGGAGGGAAAGTGGCAACTAGTGATCTGCTACTTGTGTTCATTCCTGAAAATATCCCGATAGATTTTGCTCTTTCTCGTGAATAACTGACTTCATGAACATTACCAGAAAGTCTAGTAATAGTAATACAAACATTTTCATTGCAATGAAACAATGTGAAAAACTAACTTCATCTTTAGCAGATGGCAAGCAATTACAGTAAAGAGAGAGGATTGTTTTTATACGGACATGGAGTACTTGCCATGCTTAATTCAATGTACTCTCCTATAATGTTATATCAACTTATGGAGACACTGAGCCTTTCTCACTGAACTCATAACACAAGCATCAGTGAGCGACATGATTCCCTCCCCATAACTTTCATAACTCTGTTGAGGTGAAGAGGATAAGACCATTGTTTGTGTGAGAATGTGGTAATATAAAGTTCCTGTGAAACAACACAAGCTACATCAACTATAACATAGGCAGAGATGTACAGTAAGCATTACAGTTGGCCTTTCTGCCTTTATAAGTAATCATTCATTTCACGCAGAAGCATTCTGAACTATATTGCTGAGAATCTACCGTATTTCTACGACAAAATGAACAGCTATCTACTGTGATGCTTCTCCAGTGAGTTTTCTTTTTTGTTCCATTTAGTTTTAATAGTGGAGCTTGTGTTTGCTTTTAAATTATTTTGATTTTATTTAATGTCCTGTTCTTCAATACAGATTTGAGTCTGTGAAAATCATCAATAATATGTAGTATGATCTGTACGAGAATAAACCTTATAATAATGTGATGCTGCTTTGATCTTGTATTTATTAGCATTGTGTCTATTATGTTATATAACGTCATAAAAATGTGCTAGGGGCTACGTTTTGTGTCCTTTTCTGTGCAGTGCTCTGCCCTGTATAATGTAGTGTCTTGTCCTGTGTAATGAGAGTCCTTTCCATTCCTGTGTCTTGTCCTTGTAATGTATGACCTATAAATCCTTAAATATAAATCCCAATCTCCAATGTTAACATGATGGTTGATATTGGATTAATCAATTATTCTAGGGATAAATTCTGATAAATTATATGATAAATGGTCATCAAAAGGCAGTGAAATTCAATTGGTGCATTGTTCAGTCAGACGGCATGCAATTTTGAAAATGTATTTAGGCCACATCTACATTTACCACCTTGGAAAAATTTTACAAAGCTGCAATTTCATTTCATTTTGAATAATGGTGCCAACCCAATAAATGTTTGCATGTATTAAATGCATACAATGATGTGGCATGACAAGACAAATGCCACCTAATAGTACAGGGCCCACATTACACAGGACAAGACACAGAAATGGACAGGACAGGACACAGTAGCTAATGGTGCGAGACCCTCATTACTCAGTTACACAGGGCATTGCCAAATGATGGTGATGTACATACTTCATAAGCACCAACTACACACACTACAGCAGCTTGTGTATAACTACATCTCATCTCAACCCATTTTCATATCAAGCCACTGTGTGGAACATCCCAGCTGAATGGGGATTAAGCATTAAAAACCAAACTCAGCCTCATGCACTTTTCACTCATCCTGCCTTCAGCCGCCCCCATCCAACTCTGAGCCGTAATTCTTGGACACAGGCTGATAACATGAACATCTCAGGGATACACTATGGAGCTCTCAGGGTGTATGGTGAGTTAGTCTTCTGCTTCTTTACACTTTTTTCATTGCTGTGGTAACATTTGACAGACATAAATGATTAATCTTGTCAGGAATGTTTCATATTAGTTTTTATTTTATTTCAGTTTAAGTTTTAGTATTTTGATGATCAGGCCCCGGTAAAATGGATTGAATGGATTTTCTATGATGTTGAATAATTGTTCAGTGAGATTGTGAATGTAGTTTTTTGTGAAGTCAGTGTTTGTCTAAACCCATGCAGCCTTACAAGCAGCAGTACACTGTAGATGTTAATAAAAAAAAATGATGGCTACTCTGACAAAATGATTGCTGGCACCAGAGTAAAGCACATTTTGGGTTATAAATAGAGTTACAGATAGTTGTTATAGATAGTTGTCTTCAAAATAGTTGTGTTTTTGAGAAGAAAATCACCAGTGTTTTTAACATAATTACTACTTACTATATATTTGACATACTTAAATATTGGACTTCAATTTTAGAGCATTTTGGAGTTAATTGCATCATTTACATCTATTGAGTGTGGCAAACCCTGATAAAAACATGTGATCTGAATGCCTGCCACAGACTGTAGTGGCAATGGGTACAAACTACAACAAATAGATTAGTAGTCCAGACTAAATCCCAGTTGTCAGTGGGTGTTCAAACATTTTTCACCACTTAACTGGCACAGTGAGTGGTGACACAGTAAAAGCAGTACAGATTGTGTGCTGGGCAAGGCAGACCAGCTCTTCCTATATTCTGTTACATCACTGGGTTGTTGTGATTCTGTTATGCTCTGAAATGAAGTACATCTGTGTTTTTCATGTGTATATGGGGTGAGCGGATCCAGATGTGTGGCTTGTGATTATGTTCATGTGCACATTGGTCAACATCATCCGATTGGTCCAGTCCCACATCCACAGCCTCTTGATCCTCCAATCATCTGACTCACTCTAATCAGAAGGGATGAGAAAAGTGTTCATGTTTTAATCCAGTGGCACACTGCTCCCATTGCTATCATGATCACCGTGACAATGCTTAATCCTGTCAACATGCTTGGGGTGTTTAGTGTCATGTTTATCACAGCATCATGGTAGTGTCTCCAACAGGCTGTCCTTTGTCCTCTGATTTGTTCTGTTTCCAATAAGCACTTACTTCTCCCTCTACTCCCTGTACTTCCTTCCACTTCTCCTATCCAGGAGGATTTATTATTAAGCAGTGGAAGAAGAGGTTTCTCCTGCTGACAGCTGAAGGCAGTCTCCTCGTGTGCCATGATGCATTATCTCTACCTGACCAGGTGGTAGTGTTGCAGAGCAGCTGTGAGGCAATTGTGGAAGGCAAGCAGATCCTAGATCTGCCCAGGTTACCCTCTGATGGATGCAGGGATTGCTGTTTTGCTATGATGTTGCCCCAGAAAAAGTACCTGCTGCTGCTGGCTGACTCCCCTTCAGACTGCAGGTCTGGTGGAATTTCACTTGCTGGGATTATGATTTATCATAATGGCACATTACAATCTCAACAAATTATCCACTTCCTTGTCAAGGTAGAATGAAATGTGATCCAGATTTCACAATGTATTATCAGTTACTTCATTCCACTCAAATTGCTCATGAATTCATTACTATTAAGTCCATCCCCATGCCCTCTCTGATATTTATGGCAAGACAAACCCGATCCTTCACAATTTCTCATTTTTAATTCCAATTACATGATCTCTATTCAATATATAAACTCCTGCTTACCTCTTCTTCCATCAACTCATGTTGCATAACCCATCACCACCCCACTATCCCCCTGCAGCCCTATTCACCATTTTGTTGGGCGATGTATGAGAGTTGACATCTCTTCGGTGCCTCCAGGAATATTGCAAGTTTCATTCACGCAACCTACCCATTCATTACATAGATATGCACTTGTGTGATTTTGATGGAAGCGATAATAAAGGCATTTCTTTCTTTATAGTCAATGGCTGAATATACTGAAAAAAGTGAAAGAGGTGAGTCAGTTTGCCATTCCTGGATGCAGAATAATTTCTTATGCTGCCTATCCGTAGGGTATTTCTGAAGATAAATTGTTTCTGTTTTGATGTTGTAGGAATTATTTCTATTTAAATTTAAATTTGATCTCTAAACAAGGTGTATTGCATGTTTATATTTACTTGCAGAACAATAATGTGGGAGGAGCTAATTTACAGATTTGCCATTCAGTAATTCAGTGTCAGATTAATGTATGAAATCCTTGTAATCCTGACACTTACTTTACTAACAATTCCTTTACTCTGGAACAAACCCATATGTTTCCTTAACAGTATTATTTTTGCCTACAGAGTGTCTCGTCACCTCTGTGCTCCTGTAAGCGTCATCGTTCTCCAACCCCATGCATTACTCTCAAAGATCTGGTGCCAGAACAAATCATGGACAAAGATCCCCCAACTCCACCAGTCAGCGATGAGGAGGCATCATCTCCAGGGCCTGGTGCAGATGGCTCACGAAGGGAGAAAGGTGAGTTGAGGGTGTGTCTTTGTTTCTTTGTACAAGTCTTGTCTACTGTGTCAAACCAAACCAAGATACATGTTCAGTTTAGCCAAAGGAGGACTTTTGTGAATTGTCTTAATAACACACTGCTTGTATTTTATTTCAATCCATCCACTCCAACAGGCAGGAAATCTCCATGTACAAAGCAGAGTGCATGTTCAGTAGGGTGTCTGCGCCATGGCACTACCAATAATGCCCAAGCAGTGAGGGTGGTTTATCTGCTAATGGGAGGGGCTGCTGCTTCCTCTGTGATGGGTTACCTAAGAGCATGCTCTCCCTCTAACCTAGCAGCCAAAGCTCCTGACCTGCCACCAAACACAGATTTCTTTGACACGGGGCCAGCAGGAACGCACCACTCTGGCAGCCATGCACTTGACTCGACTCACTTCCACAACTTTGACTTTGAAGTGGCAGACTCAGACTTTGATGCTTTTGATTGTGGTGCATTTGCTTTCTAGTAACCAGCTACAAATATGGACAGCACAAATATGGACAGCACAAATATGACAGCTACAAATATGGACAGCATTACTAACGTGGAAATCCTTTTGAAAATGTATTAATTGTTATTTCAATTTATATTAATTCTGCATTATTCTCAAGATTACAGAACCAAATACTAGAGGTTTAATTCCAAAATGCTGTATTTTTTTGTGCCATGGTAGCCCTATAGTAGCAGTTTTTTTTTGTTACTTTAGACATGCCATTTAATGTTATTATGTACTTATAATATGATTTTAATGCACTTATCATGCCATGCTCATAATGCACTCCTGAGTAAAGTCTTCCTCAAGTTACTCTTGGGGTTTCATTGTGTCTGATACAATTCTCTGACACAGACTGATGTGAAGAATGTGTTTTCTCTTTGCCCCTTTTAAAATAATACTACAACTAATGCAATGTACCGTTATCTCAAAAATATAGCTGCTGTGCTCATCAACCAAGTTAAGTCTCTTAGTAGCAATTTTGTTCATCTGCATTTGTGGCTGTATTGCTGTATTTCTATGTTCTAATGTCTAGACTCAGGAGTACACCACAGACTTTTAATGTGAAAGTGATGGTAAATAATCTGTTGGTCCATTTATCCCTTGGAAGGAAATGTTTCCACTCCAAGATATACATCTCAATAAATAAACCTTATTTTACTAGCATTTATAATATATCATATAGAGATGCATCGGCGCAGTCTGCAGACCAGAGAATGCACCCAACCGTTCTCACGAAGGCTGACAAAAAGCCAACATTTTATAATTGTCACAGTTAAAGGCCCACATCATAATCTAAACATGAACAAAAATGAAACAGGATTAGAAGATTTTTTCATTATTAAAGTTGTTAACTAAGCTCTCAACAGTATGTGACAGCCAAATCTGAGTTTTTAATGTATTTCTATTGGGGTTAGTCCAATATGGATTTTTGATGGCCAGTGGGGATACTCATACTTTTTTGATTAGCAATATTTTGCACCAGTATTCAGTAAATTTGACCCGTTTCATGTCTCAAAAATTCTCCCAAATCACAAAGATTCAGTTTTTCCTCCAGAATATTCTTGGCAGAGTGGAAAGCACCCTGAAACAGAGGTCAGGGGTCATGTGCCAATCCCATACGGTTTCACACTACCAAGCAAGTCAATATAGTTCTTCTGGTTTACTATGTATTATGCTCAACTGTTTGTAATTATCTTGTCAACACACTAATAAATGCCCTCCATGAACCTTTGTCACGTTCTCTGTTTGCTATTTGGTCTTGCTTAAGAAGCTGTTCCAGTAACTCAGTGTATTAATCACATATGTTTCTCTGAACTTCCTGAATCCTATCATTATCTTGGTACCTCAGGGTTGACAGCTCACATAGTGTGAATATGCCTATTAAGACCTATTAAGATTGTCCCGGTACGAATGTATGGCAAAATCCATTCTCATGTCCTTAGGCAAAAGTCTGAATTACGCCAAATGAAAATTGAATTCCCTGACATTAAAAAGAATCTCAAAGCATAGACTTGGAGAGACAGAGACTTGGTATGAAGTGTGTGACGGAAAACTACTGGATCAAGGGAAGTGGCCTGCTATGACCAGTTTAAGTTTGCTGGCTGGTGCCGTGGCAATTTAAGTTAATTGCACTTTGTCTAGTTGGTGAGAGCAGCTCAATAAAGCTATAACACAATATTTGTCAGAGACGTCTCTTAGGCCTTTAATGCTGCAAGCAGAGCTGAAACTACACACACCGAGGTGTATGCAGAATGAGCTGAGGAATTCAGTTCCTCAGGTACATTTATACATGACTGATGTAATGGGATGTTGAAATCTCCTTCAGTCATGGGGTCCTTCTAGAACAATCATACAGGTACAAACTCAATGTTACATAGACATGTCACTATGTTAAGGCCGACCCATCACCGAAGGGTTGTTGGTTCGATCCCCGGCACCAGGAGGGTGTATTCCAGCAGTGCGCTGGTGATTGGAAAAATGACTGGAATCACAGCTACGGTGCCCACCAACACTGCCGAAGTGCCCTTGAGCAAGGCACTTAACCCCAAAACTGCTCCAGGCGCGCCATTCAATGGCAGCGCTCTGCCCCCTGACTCAAGAAAAAAATGCATGTGCATGTGTGTGGGGTGATATATGTGTGTGTATCTAGTCAGGGATGTGCAGAAGATTAGTTTCATTGCATGAAAAATGTATGTGACAATAAAGGAATCTTAAAATATGATGAAGTCAGCATGATATCTCTAATGTACACATGTGTTTCCCCTCCTATCTGGTCTGATCGAAGGTTAGTTAAAAAATCATGGGCACAATCCTTTGACACCAAGACCTGCTCATCCTTGTGATTTGATTAGATCAAGGAATAAAGAACACACACATTCCTCTTATCTCAGTAGTTTTCCACTGATTATGACTACACATACATTAAGAACACACTTACATCATTATTTTCCATAACAAGCCCCAAATAGTTCTTCAGATAGTCAGAGTGCCACGGTTTTCTCCACAAAAGCATGTGTCTTCAGATCAGGTCAATCTCAGCTAATGGCAGCGAGGAGCAAGGAAAGCTAGTGGGAAAAGTAGAAAAAGAGAGAAAAAGAGATGGGGAAGATTGTAATGGCATATTGGTATTTGAGGACATCCCTGTTCACTTCTTATCTTGTAGCTTTCCGTCCAGTGCGAGTCTATGCTGATGGGATCTTTGATCTCTTCCATTCGGGCCATGCTCGGGCTCTGATGCAGGCTAAAAATCTGTTCCCGAACACACACCTGATAGTTGGAGGTAAAGTATGAATCTCTCTCTCTCTCTCTGGTCACATATATTATATGGAGAGAGACATCAACGACAGTTCAACAGCCTACATAGAACAGTCTGATATAGAATCTAGGTTTGTTTTCAATTTTATGATTTTTATTTCTCCCATATCATCCACTGCTGTTTAAAAGTTCCTGTGTTTGTCTGTCTTTGATATCTGATTATAGTTCCAATTCAAACACATAAAATGTCTGAAACCCATTTCAGTCCTTTAAGGAAAACTCTTAAATTGGATCTGATTAGACCTTGATTTTCTTCAAAGACTCCAAGAAGAAGTAACTAAGCCCATTTTAAAACACATTCATGAATGCTACATCAATCTTCTAGTTTAGTGATTCCAGATTATGGCCTCTTCCTGTCTTAAATGTGTCCATGCAATGGGTCCTCTATATCTATGCCTCCAGTCTGCAGCGATGAACTCACTCACAAGTATAAAGGCTATACAGTGATGACAGAGGCTGAACGCTATGAAGCTCTGAGGCACTGCCGTTATGTTGATGAGGTGGTGCGAGATGCCCCCTGGACCCTCAGCTCAGAATTCCTCCAGAAACATAAGGTCATTCAATCACTGCACACACACTTTCTAAAATATCATACTGATTAACAAGGAGGTCTGGTGTTAAAGAGATTCTGGATGCTGTCATGTTACACTCGCAGATTGACTTTGTGGCCCATGATGACATCCCTTACACCTCTGCCGGATCAGAGGATGTCTACAAACACATCAAGGAAGCAGGTGAAGAGATGTATAACTATATCATCTATTATAATGACAACACGGTTTGATTCGTGTCCTTTGTCATATCACTTATGAGTGAATTATGTCTGTTTGAAGTCTTTGTGGATTTGCCTCAGGAATGTTTGTGGCCACTCAGAGGACAGAAGGCATCTCCACATCTGATCTGATCACTCGTATAGTCCGAGACTATGACGTCTACGTCCGGCGCAACCTGCAAAGAGGCTACACAGCCAGAGAACTAAATGTTGGATTCATTAACGTAAGACAAACCTTATTTATTTATACTCATTTAAACTCAGAGCTAAATACAGATGAAAAACAGATTATCCTGAAAACGATGTAGAACATGAATGCAACATGCTCTGTCTTTTATGACAGGAGAAGAAATACCGGCTCCAGAACCAGGTGGATAAGATGAAAGAGACGGTCCGGACGGTGGAGGAAAAGTCCAAACACTTTGTCTACCGAGTGGAGGAGAAGAGTCATGACCTCATCCACAAGTGGGAGGAGAAGTCGCGAGAATTCATCGGCAACTTCCTGGAGCTTTTTGGTCCAGATGGAGCATGGGTGTGTTTACCTTTACAGTGGATATCAGGATATCTCCCCAGTATCTAACTCTGATTTAATTTAGTCTATCTACTAGGCTAAATAAGAAATACATTTGAACAAATTAGCAGAATCAATCAGAAATTAGAACAAAGCACAAACACAACAACACAGTGAAACACTCCTGTCTCTCAATCTCCTTGTTTAGCATGCTATTCAGGAGCGGAGTGGACGTATGCTGCAGGCCTTGTCACCCTACTCGTCACCCCGTGGTTCCCCCAGCAGCAGTCCCACCAGAAGACGCTCCCTTTCGCCTGACTCCTCCTCCTCCTCCCCCCCCTCCCCCTCCTCACCCTCTTCCCCTTGTTCCCCTACCTCAACTCAAAAGAAGACACCCTCCTCCCTCCAGGCTGCATCCGCTACATACAGTAGACACATACAGTGAGATCCATAGGTATTTGAACATATTTTGGGCATATGTTCTTCATATGTTGCTCATTGCCCTGATGCTTAATATGTTTCAGACAACTGTTAATTTAAACTAGTGCAATAGGAAAATGAGACATCTCAGTTTACTATTGGTGCATCCAAGTGCAATTCATGTCATTGTAGTGTTGTAATGGACCATTCTTCCTCCTTCACTAAAAGGAAAGGAATGGTTGGTTGTTTCAAAATGCCATTAAAACTTTCTCTGGGTGTGATTTGTCCTTCTCTGTCAGTTACTATTACTGGACAACAAACCAGTTTATTTTATATGATAAAGTAAAATCAGACTACTGAAGCTGCCTGGCTTGATGTTTCCCATGATAGCTATCTAGAAATTCAACCATTCATATCCCAGACGGCAAACTAGCTGATATGGTTTTCAGTGAACAAGTCACCAACTCAAGAAAAGCAAGTGCAAGTTATGAGAAAAAAGGAAAAGGTGCGGAGGAAAAAGTCTTTACAGACATTTTCAACCACTGCAAGCTCAACTTGAGTGACTTTAAACCTTATGAAATGAAAAACCTTATTCTGTGTCTATGTCTGAAAGGCAGTGTTGCAATTTTAATTTACTTTTGTCTGTATCTTAATTAGTTTTACAGTTTATGAGAAAACACAGTGATGAACTTCATAATTTCCACCAGCTAGCAGTGTAGAAAAGATTTTTTAAACTTTGGACAGTTGCTGTAGTGCCACCATTAAGAAGATTGGTTCCATTTTAGAGTATGCATCGTTCAGACTGGACTACTGTGAAAAGTTTCTTGTATTTTCGTTCATGGGAAGGCAGTTTTGGTCAGCAGAAAGAAAGAACGAAAGAAAGGTAAAAATAATACATACAGAAGCAAAAGGCTGCCTGGCCTGTAGGCCCTATGGAACCTACACAACCGATACAAGAACCTATTGAGAGTCGTCAGATCCAACAGGTGCCATGTGTGTCAGACAGATTCACTTCTCCAAGACTGCAAAGGTTTGATTCTTTTAATGGATCTAGTTTCACTTGCTTAACATTTTCAAATCTAATAAAAATCAAAAGGTTGCTAAGCCACAATACTATGAGCCTGTGCATTGTCAGTATGGGTGGTCATAGTGGGAGTTGAACCACTAACCTCAGCAGTGTTGCAAATGCTTTACCCGGTAAGCTTCACTGGTCCATGTTCAGCCAGTCCTGTCCACTCTGTGTTAACAAAATGAATATTATATTTATCTCAAATGAATTGGTGCAGCACATTCACCTACTGCTGCAGAAGGAGGCAGCTAAGTAGCGGAAAAACCGAGTCTTCCTCCGAACCCTTGAACACCTCACCGGACCCAGAGCAGGCGGTTTGGTTTGGTTTCATCTGGGTTTAAAAACAGGACTACCATAAGAATGCAGGGTAAATGCATGAAGGGGGACTTGTACAATAGCTACAATTATACTTGTCAGTCCCATATACAGGTTACTTATAAATATTGTCCACTTTCTCCAAGATCAAACTGAGCCAGGAACTGTCCTGGCCATTCAAAGTCTGTCTGGGCCAGGCTTACATCTGGCTGACTAGAGAGGGGCTGATGGAGGATCCTCAGGTAGCCTTGCTGGCTTGCAGCCTCATAGCCACAGAGGTCGTGAACCACCCAAAGCCCTCTGTGAGCTTTGCTGCAGGCACCAAGAGTGGAGAGGACACCCCATACAGTGGCAACATCAACGGCAAGGCAGGTAAAGGAGCATCTCGGCAGTTATATTTATATTTTTTTATATTATATTTTTTTGAACAATTATATTTTTGAACAAATGTTAATGGGGTAAATAAAGTGTGTAAATGTTTATCTCAACTACTTTCATTCCTAACATAGCTGAATTATTGGTCCAATAACAAGCCTGTGATATTGCCTAAGTATAAAACCATGTAAACATGCTATTGACTTTCATGTCCTCGATGTTCTGGGGTCACTTCTAAAGTAACATTGAAAACAGCAACATAAAGGTTTTCTGTTCTGAATGGTAGGGAAAGATATTTTATGCACCCAAACCAAAGATGGCGAGACACTAGATTGACGACTAGTGGACGATAATTTATTTAGACTCGGACTGCACGATATTATGAGCCTCCTAGGTCTACTTCTATGCTCATAAATGTTCAGAACATGGACATAAATCTCGATGTGGGCTGTTGTGTGTGTTGTGTTTGTCAGTCGTCAAGCCAAAACATGCTGATGGAAAAACATTTTTTTATATATATTTAATGACACTTTAACATGGACTTGAAAATGTGACGTCAGATGCGTTCGAACTACAGATCGATCTGGAAACGTCCCCTAAGCATCGCGCTCGTTAAGCATCTTGAACATGTAGCGTCTTTGATTCTACCCTTTAAAACCCGGTATTTGACGTCACAGCTGTCCTGCTACACACGGATTAAAGATGGCGCCCTCTCATGCACTCAAGTGCTGTCAAAGAGCTCTCAACTGGGTACCTGTCCTATTTATAAACCTTGTTGTTGGTTGGTCTTATTACGCGTATGTCGTGGAGCTCTGTGTCTGTAAGTATAGATATTTATTTAAGTATTAACGCGGTGCGGATCTCTGCTCACACTGAGACAAAAAAATAAAGGGTTTCCAAGTTTGGTCAGCTAATTGTAGTAAGGTTTCATATGGTCCCTACACATGTACGGTTTCTTTGTAAATATTTTTTACTAGTCATTCACATAAACGCTTGGTCTTCATTCATGGAAATGCATGTGATAAGAGGACAAACTTTATCGGGCTACAGGGGAGGAGAGCCGGTCTGGGGGAAGCCCTACGGTCATTAACGTAATCAATTGACTAAAAAATGCCTTAGGTACATTCTGCTCTTCTGTTTGCATAACCAGATAAATGGAAACAATAGCCAGCCAGGGGACAGGGCAGATTAATAGCCACTAAGGGGGTCCAGGAGAATTTGGTAAGATAATATGGTAATGGTAAATGGTAAGATAATGGTAAAATATACTTTATTTTATTTTATACTTCTTATATACTTAATTTTATTTTGAGGAAGCAATATTAGGTCAATTTTTTAGCTTCAACTTTAGTCTAATTACAACGCAGAGGGGCACTGGTCGTGTTCACACTGATGGAGACATGTTTTTTTAATCATCCTTCACAATCGTTTGCTATAAAATCGGACTGGTGGTCAACTTTTGTAAGACCAAGCAGTTAAACCACCACCGAATAAACATTGGCGAATTTAGCGCATTTAGTTTCTAAACTAAATACTTTCAACAGAATTTACTTAACAACTGATAAAGTAACATTTAATAAATTAAGTGTGTTTACCAGGCTACACATTGTTTATACAAAAAGGTGTTACTGTCAAATTGAATGAATGAATGAATGAATGCCCCACCACAATACCAATGTGTAATAAGGTAAATACAATCACATGAAAACAGCATGTAAATCCTTCAATGTGTGGGCAGCACAATCCAGACAATAAATGCGCTTATAAAGTATGTATCTATATA
>CABFOQ010054746.1:30536-48523 GCA_900660455.1 Gephyroberyx darwinii
GTTGAATGGACACACACACACACACACACACACACACACACACACACACACACACACACACACACACACACACACACACACACACACACACACACACACATCTTCATTTTATTTTTTCCATTCACAATACTTGCTAGTTCACATACAGTACTTCATGCTATTTTTCTGCTAGTGATTGATGTTTCATTGATA
Organism: Gephyroberyx darwinii; assembly: GCA_900660455.1. Lineage (NCBI taxonomy): Eukaryota > Metazoa > Chordata > Actinopteri > Trachichthyiformes > Trachichthyidae > Gephyroberyx > Gephyroberyx darwinii. Next base: position 30,729 of record CABFOQ010054746.1, read on the forward strand.
CAGATGAAATTGCATTAAAAACTTTGCCTGTCTTTGTCCTCCTTTCAAAAGTCAGCTACTTGGTCATCTTCCATGTTTTTTTCATCATGTTCCTTTGGTCGTACTGGAAGACGATCTGCTCCAGGCCAGCCAGCCCCTCCAAAGCGGTAGGCCAACTGTGCGTGTGTGTGTGTGTGAGTGGGTGTGTGTGGGTCATGTGGTGGTCAGGGGGTCAGTAACAACACCATGCCATGTCCACATAGGCATAAAAATGGCTGCCTTAAACCTTCTCACTGATCAGGGGCTGTACTTGTTTTTCTTTGTTTTCTAAATGGGTTGACTTAGGTTTGGACCTCGTATTTGAAATTGATGAGCCTCCTTCAAGCACAATTTTTTTTTTTCTCATTTTGAAAACAAAATGGATTTCTTCTTGTTTTCTCATGAACCATATTTCTGTAGGATTGGTGTAGAACTGATAATAGATAAAATATTGCATGGCTGTGCAATACAGATTTCTTTACAAATGCGTTGTTTTTGTTAGACTTTTTATGACACAATCTTTCTCCTCCTGTCAGTTCTGTCTGCCCAAAGCAGAGAAGGAACTGTATGAGAAGGAGGAGAGAGCCGAGACGCAACAGGAGATCCTCAAGAAGGTGGGCAGGAATTTACCGGTGTACACGTGCACCATAGGAGGAGGTGAGGATGCCATACTTAACATTGGGATGGGGAAACAGTAGTCTATAAAAGTTTCTTTCAATCCCTGCTTAAAACTTATAATAACAGGAAATTTGAGGAATATTCTCCTAAAATGCTATTCCAGCCTATAGAAACCCTTGTCCGCTAAAGACATAATGACAATGTCTTGCGTTTTCATGCTGACGTTACCAACATCTGCTCCATCAGTTTTCTAGCTAACATGGTTAGTTAAACAAGTTAGCACATTTTGCCACATTTGCAAAAAGGGATCAATTGCTACACAAAATAGTTTTTTACTAATTTTACGAGACGTCTGGATGTTGCAGTGTCGTCCGTAGATAAGCGTAAGATATCTGTCTGAATGTGAGACGCTCTCATTGACTCCCAGCCAAAAAAGAAGCAGTGCAGTTGGTCTAACTGTATTTTCAGTGAGGAAGTATTTGGAAGTGAGAACTATCGCTTTTACACCTCAACTAAACTCCTGTCACTAGTAGCACAGCGTGGTGGTGCTACTAGTGACACTACTGTTACTACTAGTAATCTTTTCATATGTGCAGTTGTGTGTGCAGTGTATGTGGAAAATACACTGTAATAACTGATTTAAATTTTTTTCTTGACAGGCATCCGATATTGCGACCACTGTCAGGTGATCAAACCTGACCGCTGCCATCACTGCTCAACCTGTGAGATGTGAGTGGTTTCTGTCTGTCTGCACATTTTATTCTGATCTATTCTTGACATTTTATTCTACTGATGCACTCGTCGTAAGTCACTCTGGATAAGAGCGTCAGCTTAATGGCTAAAATGTAAACGTCTGCTAGATTGTAATAGTAAGCTGCATCTGTACCTCCTTCCCCTTTCCTGTAGGTGTGTGCTGAAGATGGACCATCACTGCCCCTGGTATGCTATTTCTCACATTCAAGTATCTACACAGTACTGCACAGTTTTAATTCCATCATGGTCTAAGTTTGCTTGGCCTGCAGAAGTGTTATTCAGAAGGCTGTATATTAGAGACTGCTTGAATCTTCCTGCTCTCTCCATCAGCATTATTTACCTACAGTATTAATCTTAATCATATTTGACCATATTTTCTGCTGTAAAATCGTCACTGTTTTATAGAGGCAACCAATATGTGACTGACTCCTCTCTCCATCTCTCTCTCCGCTGGGTTCTCTTCTTTTCTTTCAGGGTGAATAATTGTGTTGGATTCTCAAACTACAAGTACTTTGTCTTGTTCCTGGCCTACGCCGCACTTTACTGTGCAGTAATTTCTGCTACAGTCATCCGGTATTTCATAAAATTCTGGACCGTAAGTACAGAATCGGCTTTTCTGAAAATGGACACGTTCTTGCTTGTGAACTGTGGTTGTTTGTCAGAGGATGGGTGTAAGGGTGTTGGGTGGGTGTTATTCATCACTAGAACCAGGAGCAGTGCAGGAAGTGTTGAAAGTGATATGATGTAGAAGCAGAGGGCCTCCAGAAGGATGGAAGAGGGTCAAATGAAAAACTATATCTCTATATAACATTTGGTGACACTATGGTGAGGCGCATGATGGTTTGTTAGATTAGAGCACATCTAAATCAACTTCAAATCTTGTAAAGGGCACAGGTGTTGTCATCATCTGTCTCACGAAGCAAAATCAGTGGGTTAGGGAGCTAACTTTGGGCTTAACGAAAATTCGATTAACAAAACCAGATACATCGCATCCAAACTGTACATAACTGTACAGAGGGATACTGTTGAATTAACAGATCTCTTGGCAGGGGGAGTGTTTGTAGCGTTTCCAGGCGGTTTGCCCACTCTGGCTATAAAAGAGGGCTTCTATCTAACAGAGGGTTACACTAGTTGGCTTTAGTTGTCAATAATGAATAGAATTTACTGTCTCATATAACTGTGGTGAAATTTATTAGCAATAGATTGCTTGCTTTGTGAGACAGACCCCTGTGTTTAGTGAAAACATACTTTTTTTTCTCTTTGACTACTAATGATTGCAAACTGAGATGTCATTAATCAAGTGCTTTACAAATGTGCCACTGTGATGCACAAGTGTGATCATGTCACCGTCATGTGATCACTTATTGGAGGATCCTCTTCATTGTCTGATCTTATTGTTATTTGCTCACACTCAGAGGTTAAGACAAGGTCTTTCTCCAAGCATGTGCCACCATAGACAGTTGTCCCTGTCATCAAGCCCAACAGGAAACATGTTGTATTACTGGATTGGCTGCTTAGATTGCAGTATTTTATATTCTTTTTATGGCAACTCCAGTTTCACATGTCAGGCAATCCTGTAATGATTATGTTAACAGCCTAGTCCTGTTTTTAGTCTAGAATGAGATCATTTCAATTATGTACCATGTAAATGTTCCATCAGACAAAGTGGTTATTAATCAGTATTTTTCTGGGTTGTTTTTGTATTTGCCATGGTACACCCAACTGGCTAGATGAAAGACTAATTTATTGTTTATTCTGTTAAATATTTCTATAGATATTAACAGAATTATTTGATTTGAGTCCAGCACAATACCATTGAAACTTTGGTCTGCCTTCAGTATGATGTCATCCATGTTAACTGATGTAGTGTTTCTCATGAGTTCTCCTGTCTAGTGTAAAGGTGAAATGTTGCCTCAAAGGAAATGAAATAGAGGAAAATAGATCAGGGTACAAATTTAGCCAGTTTTAGCACGGCCAGCTGTGTAAAGATAGCTTGAATATGAAACATTTCAAATCTATAAAGAAAATAAGAGTTCTTGCAGCGATGAATAATGGAGATTAACACCTGTTCTCTCTTTTTCCCCTGTAAAGAAACAGCTGCCAGACACTCACGCCAAATTCCACATCTTGTTTCTATTTTTCGTGGCGGCCATGTTCTTTATCAGCATCCTATCACTTTTCGGCTACCATCTATGGCTTGTGGGAAAGAACAGGACCACTATAGGTAGCTGTCCATCATGCGTTTCCATACATATAATTACATATAATTTGACTGCTTATGATATCCTTTAAAACTCACCACTGATTACTGCTGTGTTCACTCATATGTTGAGATCGTCATCATCAAAATAGAAAATTAAATCTGTATGTCATTGATCTTTCAGAGGCTTTTAGGGCCCCCATCTTCAGAAATGGTCCAGACAAAAATGGCTTTTCTCTAGACTTCAGCCGAAATGTGGCTGAGGTGTTTGGAGAGCAGAAGAAGTACTGGATGTTTCCTGTTTTCTCAAGGTGAATTTACTCCACTCCACTTAAGTGTACTTGTCACCATTGCAGTCGCAAAGATATGAATTAATAAGTAGGACTGTGTCTCCACTGTGCTCAAGAGTAATTAGGTGTGTATCGCCAAACGTGTAAAAAATCTATAGTGATCAGCGTGTAAAATATCTTTTAATGGTATGGAGCAAAATGTGATAACAATAAAGACTATATATATGTATGTATGTGTAATAAGACTAATCACAAAACTATAGCAACCCTGGATCCCTCCAGCTCTGACATGATGGCTAACGACCTCTTTGTCTCTGTTTCAGTCTGGGTGATGGGCATTCCTTTGTTACCAGATTGGTGCACATAGATCCTGAGCAAGCTAATGCTATCCTCCAGCAAAATGGAAAAAGGTTGGTATTTTTGGTAGTAGTTATTACACGTGGCCCAAAGTTTCTCCTGAAATATTTTTTAGTAGTTAGTTTCATTTCCTTTCAGTTTCCTTTACTGAGTAGTACTCTCTGATTTACCTTGTTCCAGCCCTGTTGATGGTGAAACCAGCCCTGTACACACAGCGGAGGGCAGCAAAGAGAAAATTGGTGTGTTGTTGATCATTTTCCCCACATGTTAACTTGGTGTATATACTGGACTATGCTTTAGTACAGTATGTATTTTTCACCTACAAGCATCTCAGTCCTATTTTTTTTTTTCAGAAAGTACCCTTAGGAAATCTTGAAACTTATACTGCCTTTTTAATTGTTGCCTTTCAGATGGAGGCCAGACAGTTTCTGTCACAGTGGAGAGCGAGTCATAAGCAGGTATGTGGAAAGGTAATTAATGCTGTATTTTTTTGATGATTTGTCTTGCCTCTCTGTGTTCACTCTTATTGTCTTCACTGTTCCCCCAGGTCATAGGGACATCAGTAAAAACATGAAAGCGAATCTAAGCCATTAACTGTGATGCCTTAAAACCAGGAGCATCAGCACCTCCATCGTCCTTTTGCTTTTGACGGTTCAGTCTCTTGTACGTACATTAAATGGACCATCCTTCCTTTTGTTATACAGTATCTACTGCATTCTCTGAACTAGTACCACTGTTACTAGAGTCAACAGAGACTTTACACTGACCTCATAGACTGCACCAGATTCAAATGGTTTCAGAGACTTTGTCTTTGTTGCTAGCCAAAGACATTCAAAGAACTTTGTTTTACTGCAGCTGAATAACTCTGGACTGCTTTTTTTCCTCAAGCCAATACTTTTTTTAATAATCAGTATGGATTATTCACATCAGATGTTTGAACAAGAGAATCATTCTTTATCAGTATTAAGCTAATATTAGTAATTAAGCCTGACTTATGTTTGATTTAGAGACATGGGACCACTAAAGCTGGATTTGTCTTCTGGACCCAAAAGTGCATTAGCACTGATAACTCAGTTAATGCTAGGACATTTCAACACCATTGATTGTGAGTGCAATAAACATCATCATTTTAAACCCAATGGAGGGCTTGGCACAGTGCAATTACATTTAAAAAAAAATTTTTTTTTTAAGTTTATTTATTTATTTTTTTCTTCAGATGGTCTAATCTAGTTTACAGTTTACATACATGAAAGGGGGTAAAGCCTATGGAAAAGTCTTTCTGTTTACAATGTTAGGATGTTTATTTGTTTTGATGTTTATCACTTTCCAAATGTTAGGTGGTAGGTAAACATTCAAATGATATAAGCTTAAACTTTGAGGACCAAATCTAATCATGACATTATTTATTAACGCCTACCTCTGGCACCGATACAAGATTTAAAAATCTGCCTCTAAAATTCTCTCATCTCAAATAATGATTTAACACATGTAACCAATAGATTATCTATATTATATAGCTTACTTATCAGTGAGTTTGCGGTCTTTCATTCCACTACTTTTTTTTTTATTTATTTATTTATTTTTTACCATTTTTGTAATTTATTATCAAGCTTTTAGATGTTAATGGAAATTGTTTTTCCATGTCTTTGTTGATCTTGTTTGCATTGCCATATTTGTTTTAAAAATAGTTATTTTGCAATTTAAAATGTAATATGAAGATAGTCATGTTTGTCCCCCTTTCCACTGAAAGTTTTGACACTAATTATACAAACTACATTGCAAAAGATACAAGATTAAACTGGTTCAAAAGTGTTAATGCTTAGGATTTAATATTTCCAATGTGCACCTCTTCTGTCTTTCCAGTTTGATAATGATTAGATTTATTTGAAGACTATTTAAAAAGCAAAAAGGAACATAAAATGAAACTACTAACCTTCAAAGATGAAAACAGAAATGTCACTCTTTTATCCACTTTGGCCCACATGCCTGAACCTGAATAGATAGGATGGATTTTCATTGATAAAAGCATAGTTTTTTTTTTCATGACAAATGCTGCCTTTTCTACCCACAACTAATCCATTATTTTAAATTGATTTTACTGGAAATGGTGTTGGAGAGCCAGAATGATCACTAGATGATATCCATGTGTAGCCTCTTGGATGGTTACCGATTGACTGGTATGTAAGCACACTAACACAACTTAACAGAGTGACTTCGTTTCATCTCTGGCTTACTGCACTCCCGTGCGGCTGGAGCTGCAAATGTATGTATAATTAATGTTTTTAGACACAATTCATGCAATGTGATCTGCATTGTTCTGTAACAATAAATATAATGGGAGAAACTATTAAGGTGCTTTATATTAAACACTTGTATTTATATTAAACACTGGTTGGCTTGTGGTTTTCTAAGGAAATATCTTTTCTCAGGTTTTCTGGCTGATGCAACTCAGCAATGTGACTGATGGGGATGATATGATTTTATATCATTTGGTATATCAAGCATACTCAGTTATAGAGTTTACTTCCCAGTCATTGGGGAATAAAACTAGCTGTGTTGGAATGACATACTGAGAAAAGCCCAAAATAGTGTCAAAGGGCTCAAGAACCACTCTCATGTGTACCCACTCCCAATAGGAAGGTCATACTCCAGTATTCATCCCACTTAGGCCTCTTCAGTGCAAGCAACGTGGATCTGATGCAAACATCCCATTAACCACAATGTGGCTCCAAATCTAGGTTTCCATGTGAAATATGCACAATTTCTATCATTTAGAAACCCAGAAGGGATGAATTTTCAACTCCGTTACACCTGCACACAGTGCTGTAAATGGGTGATTGTTTGCTTAACAACTATAAAAATGAATGAATGGAAAAGACTTACCCTTTGTCCCTCTTAAGGTTTGCTTCATATTACTGATGTACCCTTGTAAATGTTTGCTCATTTTAAGAGAGGAATTTACACAACACAGACAAAACGGGCACTGTCCCACCCTCCCCTACTGCCTGTGCACGGTACTTTGCACACTTGTGATGATTAATTATAAAAGCAAAAACAATTTCAACAAACTGTATTTTTATTTTTTAAATGCATTTTACTACGGTAGCTAGATGGAAAAAGATCAAATTATTACCCAACCTCCCCCTGTGAAGTTAATGCCATCTAGGCTATACTGATGCTTACCAGGCTATTGTCTTCATATAAAACATGGAATATGTGTATGCAATATTTGCAATTCCAAATGTAAAAACTGTGGCATTAAAATTGCAGATTTGGAGAACCAACCACAGTACTATAGATTGTTTGCAAGTGTGCAGTTGTAAGTTGTTCTGCAATTTTAGAAGACACAAACTAAGAGAAATGGTAAAACCGTCCAGGAGTACTCTAGGTGGTACTGATTAAAGCAATAAGCCCCAAGAGGCTGTGGTTTACGATGATTTTAGAACAGCTAAGGGGCGTTGTTAGGCATGACGCGGAGCGGAGATGTTGGCGATGGAACAAGGAAGAGACTACGCCTTTCACGTTTGTCAGATCATTCAAATCTGACACTGTGCCACTTAGTGTGATAAAACATTTTAGATTATCTCTCTTGGGTTTATAGCTTTGAATTGTATTTGATTTTTATCTCCAGGACAGGAATGTGATAAGCCAGGGGCAAGATGAATGAACAGAGAATCATGTGCTGTGTGCAACTGAGGCTGGATTCCAGTCAGTAGGGACCAGCCCTTTGCGCTACACCCTGTATGGAGAGATTAGTATGGGAAACCACAGAGCAGTTCTTGACACTGGGAACACAAATGTCAATGCTCTGAATGAAATAAAACTGAGAAACACATTCATCCTCTATCTAGAAGGTACAATCAGTGGGTGAAAATGTCTCCTTCAATGTTTCCTTTAGTGCCTATAGGTCCCAACTGGCCAATTATAATTCATCCGGTGGGTGAATGACCTCAGTGCCATTTACCTGTGTAACTCTCTAGTGCTTAGTAGGTAGAGGTAGATAAAGAGTTATGAGATGCTGGCTTCCTTTCAAAGGATTATCCAACTGATATCAATCTCTCACAAAGAATACCATTTATTTTTTGCTGCTCCAGAGTTGATTCAGTTGAATATAACATATTTTGAGGGGTGGCAAAAGAGTTATAGCACCAAAAATTTTTTTCAATACAACTGACTTGGATGTCACTTATACAGAGAAGTGAGTTTGAGACTAGAAGGTACTGGTTTAAATCACTGGAACAGCTTGGGAAATCTGGACAGGGGGAAATAAACTGAGACATGCTCTCACAAGCGTTACACTTTAACCACCAGTACAAAATTGGAGTTGTACTGGGCAGCTCCCAGGTGTGAATGAGTGCAATTGTAACCTTCCCTCTCCCTGTAACTACTCCCCAATTCATTGCTGTACAGTAAATTTAAAAAAATGTATAGTCGCAACACTACTGCTGTGTGCCAACGAGCAAACGCTCTTAACTTCTTTCTACCAACCTATTGTGTGTTGGTGAATTGTGTGGGCAATTCCATTCTCATTTTATACCATTTATATCTGCTGGAATGGAATAAAAAAACACCTTGTCAAAGTTGATTTCTCCCGAGACACTCAGTGGGTTCGAACTCCAGTCTTTCAACAGAAATCCCCACCACGCTGCTACCTATGTCTGTGAATTCCTTTAAGAGATGTCTGTGAATGAATAAGAGACAATTACTAGCAGAGGGGTCGGCTTAGTCATGTGCGGAGGTGGTCTCATAAACTTGTGAACTCTTCCTCGTCATTCCTTAAAGTCACCTGAAGAGTAAAGTACACTAGCTGAAGGATACAGTAGCCTAACAATTTGTTATCTGCTTCCTCACACCACCTGATACTGGAATCCACTTAGATATAGTATGTGGAGGAAATAAATAATTACAGAAAAACTTTTACATTTCTTTAATACAATCTACTAATCAAGATTTTTTTCTAGGCTATTTATTTTTTAAAAATTCCAAGTTTGACAGGAGGAATTTCTACATGCCATGGAGGAATCCCTCAACAGCACTATTGATCCATCATGTTTACAAGAACCCCCTTTGGCTATCGAGGTGATAAAGCGTAAGTGACCCATAATACCTTATCTTGCTTGCAGATAATGCTTAGTTATCAATTAAGCTGACCTAAAGACAAAAGGATTTCAGTCAGCAGCTTCTTGTACACGCCTGAATAAGTTTGTGGTTTCTGTTTGTTTGCATTTAGATGAAAAAACAGGAAATGAATGAATGGACAACTGGTTATGGTCTCTGCAATTGCCCCATGAGACTAAAAAATATATATTCTCAGGTTGAATGTGCTAAATAATATTGATTTGTTATTTAGTTATTTGACATTCCACCTAGTTAATGACTGATCCACCTAAGAAAAATAATGAAACGTAAAAGTTATAAGGAATAGAGGCATTTTAAAGAGTGTAAGTGCTGTTTGTGTGCTGTACTTTTGTTTTATTTTTAAATTTTTTTACCTGAGGCCTGGTTTGTGTTCAAAATGAAACAGGACAGGGCCAGTGTGTTTGTGTCTTCTGGAAGATATCACTTATCAGCCATGGGGTCCTTCCTGTCTACTACTACTACTAGACTACTGTCCTGTGATTGTCAATTATTTGAAATTATGTGAACCGTCGCCCTCCCATCTTCCTCCTCTCTCCTCTTCCTCTTTTTGAACCAGAGCTGGACATGTTTGGAGTTTGTCTATACTCCATGCTGACCTTCTTGTCCTCCCTCTCTCTACTGCTGTACCTGGAGGAGTGTGTCTATGTGTATAGAAACCTGCCCTACCCCAAGAAGATAACCATTATTTGGATCAATGGTGCAGCACCAGTAAGCATTCAGGCCTGTTTAGATGTTAGAATAATAATAGTACTAATACTACTATTCCAACCACTAGTAATACGCTCGAATCATCATCATCATCATCATCATCATCATCATCATTAACCACTTTATTTGTGGAGTACATTTCAAACTAAATTTCTGATACAAAGCACTTTATAATACGAGGTAAAAACATCAAAACTTCCCACTTTATGGTCCAGCTGCAAATGAATGCAATTGTCCAAAATGACCACTTAAGATCTAGCATATAATTAAGACTAATTCCATTGCAAATGCTGATATGATGTCAGAGATCTGCTTATTTAACAACAAATGACATACAATTCTCTCCAACGTCCACCATTACTTAAAAGTTGGATGCAGTCCTGTGTTTTTTTTCTTTCATTATTATAATCATATTTCTCTGTTTCAGGTTATTGCCACCATGTCTTGTTTTGGGATGTGGATCCCGAGGGCAGTCATGTTCACAGACATGGCTTCTAATTGGTACTTTTTGTCTACTCTGAACATGCTCATACTCATACTGCACAATATACAATGCAATAAAAGTGTAAAGATCAGTGGCCATGTGCATAAAGTATTATAAGAAAATGACAAACTTAATGAATGACAAACATACTTTCTCTCTGTAGTTATTTTGCAGTAGTGGTGTATAAGGTCTTGGTTCTGATGATAGAAGAGCTGGGGGGCAGCAACGCCTTTCTGAAGCACTATTCTGGTGAGACCTTCAGGATCAATACAGGGCCCTGCTGCTGCTGCTGCCTCTGTTTGCCCCGTCTGCCGATGACACGGTATTAACCTGTTTATACCTGCTTATGTTGTACAGTATAGTCTGGTTAATCTGCAATGGAAACTGTTCTGGTTCTATGTCAGGATCGACTTGCCTTGATTACTGTCTGCATATGACTTCTCTCTATCTGTTGTGTAGTTGACTCTGGTTAGATTTTTAATGTATAAATGGCCTCTATGATTATATTGGAATTTCTCTATTGTAATTTAATGCAATTAATTTTCTTTGCTTAGAGGACAACATGAATCTGTAGATAATAAATAACCTACAGGTTCATAGGTTATAAATAACTGTGACACGTTGTCGTAGCTCATGTGTTTTGTGTGCATATATTGTGTGTCATGATTACCTACATTTTTGATGTGGATGTTTTTGGGCTGTATCATCCAGGCGAATGTTGTTCTGGATGAAGCTGGGTTCTCTTCAGTATGCAATCTTTAAGACAGTGCTCTCAATCCTCGCCATAATATTGTGGACCAATGGAAACTTTGATCTTTCTGATGTAAGTTCTTGAAAAAAATAAGTATCTCTTTGTACTGAATATTATCTAAAATGTTGATTCCATAAGGCAACGTAACAAATTGAAATATTCTTCACTTCTGTTTGTTCAGCTAGAGATCACTGGTACAGCTATTTGGATCAATCCATTCATTGGTGTTCTCACCATCATCTCCCTTTGGCCAGTTGGCATAATGTTCATGAATACTCGAACCAAGCTACGCAGCCTCAAGATGATACCGAAGTATGCCATGTACCAAGTAAGTCAAGACAACCAATACATAAACTACGGTGCTTTCTGGTCTGATATAAAACAGTTGTATACCTGGGTAGTTTTAAATTTAGCCTGTAAGTCTTCACATGTCACACTGCAGGGGGAAAGTTTCTTTATACCTGCATAGCTGCATAGTGTCCGATGGAAAGAAATAACCAGCTGCTGTTAATTACTTGTCAAGGTGTTACATGTAGCATCAAGAAATCATTACCACATTCATTTTGAGGCATTAGTATAATTACTGTAAACAAACGAGACCAGTGGAATGGAGATTGGCGGCCTCTACTGGCCTCTACAGTGCATTTTACATTATGTGCCAATGGGTCAGATTTTGTGGGAAATCTGCTGGATTACTTTACAGCACTAAACAGGAGGAGATCACTGTTATTCCAGAGCAAATACAGCTAAAGCTTTCAGAGATTCGGTAATAAACAAATGGAAAAAATGTCTTCCAACATGTTTATTGTCTTGAGTCTTTGATCGAAGGGAGCAATGGGGTTTATGGGAAATGTGGTCTTAATATTGACAAAGGCAAGCACTAACAATACCACTGGTGTGAGATCCAAGTCTAACTGGTTTGCGGTAATTTTAGCAAAAAAATCACATTTAATTTGACAAAGATATATTGATATTTAATTTTCTTACATGTAGCACCTTTAACTATGCGATTACATGTATGTATTACATGTTACATGTATTACATGTAACTGACCTAGCACTGGCTGTCTCCATAGCTAGTGCTTGTTTTGAGTCAGCTGCAGACCTCAATCATTAACATCTTGTCCTTGGATGGAAGCATCGCCTGTGCCCCTCCCTTCTCTTCCCAAGCCCGTGGATCTAGTAAGAAACATCTCTGACTCACACAGCATACTCTATAGTGCACCAACCAGATTATATTTCTGCTGCTGAAGACTGAAATGAAATGAACTGTCTCTAACCCTGTTTTTTTTTGTCTCTTCTACAGTGTTAAGTCAGCAGCTGATGATCTCAGAGATGTTCATCATCACTGTGGTCACACGCTTTTTCTACCGTCGTACTTATGACCCCCTTCCCTCCGATGCACATGAGGATGACAACGACCAGAATATCAAAATTAGCCTGCAGACTGCTCAGGTGGAGCATGCAGTCTAAGAAAGATGGAGAGGAAGGGAAACAATGCTGTGTGAAAGTCCAAATAGTTGGTTAATAGTTAGTCCAAGAGTTAGTGAGTTGCACTCGTTTCAGGGCCTTTAAAACTCTTACCATACCATTTTCACTATAATATTTACCTCACTCTATGGCTCAAGGGAATAGGGAGGGTTTTTATTGTATTATTGGAGCAATGGAAGAGAATGTTTACATGTGATCTGATTTCAGTAAATAGTACACCTATTTATTTGTGTTTGTGTGTATGTTTGTGTGTGTGTGTGTGTGTGTGTGTGTGAAAGAGAGAGAGAGAGAGAGAGAGATTTTCTCAAATAAGGCCTTGAATGATGTTTCTTTTTGTGAGACAAAATAATTTGCGACAGTAAATAATGACACAGTGAGAAAAGTGTTGCCAAGGTATCTTAATTTCCAGTGACTCTGATGATATCACTTTGTTCACCTCATGACTGTGGACTAGTGTTGCGTCTTTCACATGTATGGATAAAGTATATGTATTGATAAGGTATCAAAATCAAAGATCCCAACAGCTTCATAACAGGAACAGCCGAATGTGGCATCACACAGTAGCAGTGTGATGCCACGTGTTGTTTCTTAACAGCCCACAAGAGGTCATGCTCACTCCACCTTGAAAACCTCATTCACTAACAGAATAATAAAGAACAAACATTATTATTATTATTAGTAGTAGTAGTAGTAGTAGTAGTAGTAGTAGTAGTAGTAGTACTAATACTACTACTACTACTACTACTAATAATAATAATAATAATAATAATAATAATTTAAATAAAAGTGTGTCCCTGTGTCACATGACTAATTTGTGTAAAACAAAATTCACATTTACTTGTACAGGAATATACAGACATTGTAGCAAAAAAAAATAATAATGATCATTATTTGTGTTAAGAATATGGACAACACAAATGTTTTACTTTTTCAAAACAATATTTATGCCAAACTATAGTAATTTCATCTCAGCCCCTTCATTTAAAAGGGAGTTAATTCCTACATTGATATTCATGTCAAGAGGGAAGAACATTTGATTTCATTTGTTATGCACGTTCATGTTGATGTTTATAAATAATCCCACCAATTTTAAGTGCCAATAGCTCTTGATGAAGTGAACATCCATTATAATATGCTGTTTCCTTTTTAAAAATAAGAATATCATTACATTGATTTCAGTCATCAAAGTAATCTATATATGGCATTTCTAAAATATAATTTCTTTTTTGCTGATGTATAAGTTGAAACTTCATGGGAATTGGCTTGACCTGGGTGACCTGTAAGCACAACTTTAAACCTAGGTCTACATCAGTTTGTTTAATTTTTTGGTCTGCATATCAAACATTTTTACATGCCATGCAAAACTATCACTAGCAGTGAGCTACGCTGGTAGCTATTTTCTACAAAGAGACAGAATACAGAAATATTATTACTGATTGAGTGCTTCCTTGTCTTGCATGGAAACATATTTTTCTTTGTTGCTGGAAAATGGAAACTATCTTGCTAAACAAAGAAACTGCGTTGGTAGGGTCCTATTTGATATTTTCAAGTTCTTTCATTTAATATTGCATTTCAATTATACCTGTCATTTTTAAATTGGATTACATATTGATCTCAGTGAGAGGTCAGAAATTCAAGTATATTGTATTTTCTCCCTTGAAAGGGTTTGTACATGCTACTGTACAAAACTCAAGAGAAATTAGTTCTTCCCAGGGGAGTATTCATGCCCTGAACCCCCTCACATTATTTGTATGGCATTTCTGCTTCATTAGACAGTTCACAGTAAAAACAGGCAGAAAAGATAGCAGAGATGACAAGTAGCAAATGCTCCAGGCCAGATTCATACCCAAGACATTGCATTTACATGGTCCAACTGAGTCACCAGGTCAGGACACCAAAGCTGCATGCCGTTTCACAGAATTCTGTCTGTGAACGCCACTGACTACCGCCACTACTACAAATAATAATAATAATAATAATAATCATAATAAATAAAAATAATAACAATAAAAGTGAGGAAACACGTTAACACTACTATATACTACATAAAAGTGCCTCATTGTTTTCCAGATCCCACGTGCAGCTTCTTCCCTCTGAAACACCATTCATCCATTTATTTAATTCAACTTATGTAATCATTCTCAATGGTTTGTTTGTCTTCAGGTCTGATGTTGACTCAGTTAAACCGTTCAAAAAGTCATGGCCTTGCTCCGGTTTGGTCTAGCTCTCAAATCGATTTGATGATGACAGTAATATCACCATTTACACTTTAAGCATACTGCACTTATGGACAGTCTCATTCTTAATGGAAAATTCACTCAATTCAAACATCCCTATATAATTGACATTGGATGGGCGGTCTGAAATAATATGCAGATAGCATGGCAGATAGGTTGAAAGACCTACTGAACTTGAATAACATGTAGTTAGATTGCTGCATTGTATTAACTGATTATATGTGTGAGAAAATTACAATCGTCTTTAAAAATGTAATCAGATTGGGGTGAGCGGAGTTACTCTAATACAGTGCATGTGAATGAGGTCAGTTCATTTATTGTACAAGAAAATGTATTCCTATCAACAGATTATTGGGCTGCATGTACAAATAGATTACTCTAGTCTGGATGGGGTATTAATATAAGGCCAGTTCATTTGAAATACAAGACAATTTTGTGATATTAATAGAGTATTTGTCTATGCTGCTTATGTAAACATAAGTCATCGGACAGAGAGAGAGAGAAAGAGAGAGAGAGGAAGAGAAAGCTGTGTTTGGGGTGGGTTGATGACAGCCCCTGGCTCTGCATTGCTGACGAAAGCTGCTTAGCTCCTCAGTTGCTATGGCAACCGGTGAGAGCAGCCAGAGAAAAAGGGGAGGGGCATCCAAGGGAGAAATAGAGGCGAAAGAGCTGGATGGAAAAGATAGACCGAGGGACGGATAGAGACAACTGAAAAAGAACCGTACTGGAAGCAACAGAGGCAAAGCCAGTCTGCAGAGGGATAAAAAGATCAAGGTGAGGCAATAAATGCTCAGTCTGCTGACTTGGGAATAATAATTGCAGCAAGTGATAGGAGGATACAGAGAAAGGGCAGAGAGGGGGGGAAACACAGAGAAGATGGATGTACAATTGGAGAACACCGACCCCCCGCCTTGTGAATCCCAGCCAAGTGGAAAAATCAGAAAAGGATTCAAGCTGTTTGGCAAACGCAAGCCAGGTAACATCTTTTCCATTCGTAGCAAAGGTGATGGAAACAACAAGTCACCTACTGGCAGGGGCAAAACCCTAGATGGATTAACAGAGACCACTGCACCAGATTCGGAGCAGGAGCCGGAGCCGGAGCCGGAGAGGGAAAGGGAACAGGAGGTGAGTCAAGGGGAGAGTGGGCAGGCAGAGGAGGAGCCACTAGGTGAATATGGCGTTCTGGCTGCTGCCCCTCCTCGTGCCTCCATTTCCTCGACCACCTCTGTCAAGTCCCTTAGCTTCTTGTCGTTACTGAGGGGTGGCCGGAGAGGAGGTGGAGATCGGCGAGTCCAAACGGTGTCCCAGCCAGCGGGTCGTCAACGTCGGGGGCTGAAGGGTCTCTTCGGCAATGTGAAGTTTCGCCAGAAGGATAAGGAGAGCAAGGAGGAAGTACCACCGAGCCCCCTTCTCATGTCATCCCGCACAAACAGTGTGGAAATCATTAAAGAGGACCTCACCCTCACGCCCAAATCCCAGCCTCGCTCTCTGGACAGCCCTGAGAGTGAGAGCTGTGAGCCAGTCAAGAGCTTAACGACACAGGACAGCTCAGCCACTTCCCCATCAGAGACTATAGCTCCCAACATGACAACAGGCAATGTGAGTAGAAGTAATGAGCATGTGCCACCTTTACCTACTACTGTACCCCCTATGGAGCCCGGTGAGACTAGTCTGAGCACCTTGCTGGCAGACATCTCCTCTCTCCTGACCTTTGACTCAATCTCAGGGGGTGGAGACATCATTGCTGATGTGGAGGCTGAGTGGGGAAAAGCCAGCAGTCCCATCAATGTTATGGGGACTGAAGAGAAACCTTCACCAACATCCCTCCCATCCAAACCTCCCCGCTCCGCTCCACTGACTTCTATTCCCTCTTCCAGCACCACTACTACAGAAAAACCCTCTCCTTTAGCCATCGACACCACGGCTTCTACCCAATCCTTTACAACAAAGCCAACTATGACCTTTTCTCCCATTGTCCAGCCAAGCTCCATCATCACTATTTCAACCAAATCTTTCACTTTGGCTACTCATTCAGTCAAATCTGGCTCAGCCCTTACCCCAGTCTCTGAGCCAACTACCACCATTACAATCAAATCCACTCCTACCCCCATGGCAACAACAAAACCTTTAACTACCCCTATGACGTTAACAAGCTTTTCAACTCCACTAATGTCTTCCCCTCCGATAACAATGAAATCGACACCGTGCTCCACCTCTGTTCTGACCACTGCTCCTCCCAACCAAAAAATTGCTGTAGTCAAGACTCCCTCAATCGGTCCGATACCTACCTCTACGGTTGGCAAATCTACTCCGGAAGTTACAGCAGTTACTCAAGCTATTGCTGCAGTAAGTACTTCTAGCCCTGTAGCCACTCCACCTCCTGTTTCAGCTAAACCTGCCCCAGTAGCCCATAGCCCTCCCACCCCTGTTGCTTTTACCCATTCTCCCTCTGCTAAACTGAATTCTGCTGATGTCTTGAACTTGCAAACCTCCTCTTCCCACAAACCTTTCCAAAGTTTGGTTGCAAGTGAATCGAAAGCCCCGACATTAGTATCACCAGCCAGTACTCTTCCAACCCAACCCTCTCCTGCACTTGTTGTCTCCTCCAAGATGCAAACGGTTCCCACATCTACTTCAGCCCCTACTCCCACTCCAGCCCCTATGACCCATACTAACCCTATACATTCCTCTGGCCCCATGGCCTTAAATAAGACTCCTCCCTCCATTGTAACTCTCCCAGATCCTGTTC
>CABFOQ010054747.1:0-22939 GCA_900660455.1 Gephyroberyx darwinii
AATATGACACAGAAAATATAAAACATAAAAACAAACATAAAACAGCAGACTAGGAAGAGGACTGAGTCAATTATGTCAGCATTTGGATTTCTAGAATCCATTAAAGTCTAAATTCAACTTCATAATGCAAGAAACTAAAAGCTTGTGATGCGATGCACAACTTTCACAATTATGAAAACAGCTGAGTGCTAGTGTTTTTTTACACACAGAGAAAACACCATCGATGTTACAAAACTGTTACACACTTTTAGAAGATTGCCGAAAAGATCCTCACAGGCTTGTCAGAGCACACTAGTGTTGAAAAGTTGTCTTCTACATGTTGCAATGCTTTTCCCTTCTACGATGCCCATCTATCTGACTGAGATCAATGCCCCGAGACTCTCACCTCATTGGCCCCGTTTTTCATGTGGACCTGGGACATGTAGGTCACATGACCCAGGCTCTTCATGCCGTCTCCCTCCCAGCCCCTCACAGGCTCTGACAAGATCTGGAGCTCCAGGTTCTTGCGCTTCCGTAGGTCCTGGCACTGCGTCTGATAGATACACACATAGAAGCACTTCACATTTAATTCTACATCGGTGGACATTCATCTAGAGTACAACATGGCCCTCCAATAGATATAGTCACACACTATTTTTAGATTTAAAATAAAATCAATCAATAAAAACGGTAAAGTTTTATTATCATCAATTAAAAATGCTTAGATACAGAACACTGATTTACACAAGTAACATTTTTAGATTTGAACAGTTTGATTCCAAACTGAGAAATCCACCACTGTGACACCAACTCTTACAAAATGGTAAAACTGACTGCGGAATATTATTTGCTGACTTTGTATGATTGAAGTAATAAGGGAACACATCAGGGAACATTTCTTTCCATCATGGATATCCAGCATTATGGAATCAAACCACTCCATCACCGTCATTGGCACAAATGAGAGGTTTAGAGGCATGTTAAGAAACCTGGAACATGCAGAGCTGTACTACACAGAACACCTAACAGGGACCAGGTAGGGGCTCTCCCTGTGCACACGGGAAAGATTACCCTGCAACATACATACATATTAAACCACACGTTGAACTGAGATGCTGCATTGCGGAAATGTTAAGGTACTACCGTTTGTGACAAGCCCGTGCCCACACACACACACACACACGCAGAGAACACACAGACAAAGAAAGAGTGAGAGATATTTGCAAACGGTAGTAGGCAATACCGTGATTTGGATATTTTTTTCCCCTTTGCTGTATAACCCTACTCAGGAGACGTGTGTGAGTCACCCCATCTCCTCTAACTAGGAACTCAGAGCTTCATTGTGGAAAGTGTGGTTGTCTAATTTATCTTTTCTAGGCTGGCAATTCCACTGAAGGAACAAAATACTCACCGAGATGCAGTGAGAAATCTTTTCATTATAATTTTTCCATCCAAGCTGCCCAACAGTAGCACTATTATTATTAAGTGTTTTGAGACGCTGTCATGTGGGTGTAGTGCATCTCACTTTCAAGCACACGACTCACACTTGAGGCTAAATCGAGAGTCTTTGTCAGCTAATTCTGCACCAATTAATAGCAGGATCAACAGGAGAGTATACGTTTGCAATCAAAATCTACTCGACTCACGTTTTTATCTTTCAAACAGAAAAGATGAAGATAATTTCCTCCAGAAAATGCAGTGAAATTACAATAATTGAGAATTGACACACTAATGAGGTTATTGATTTCAGGGTTGTTGTGTGCTCATAAGGTCAGAGCTCCTATTCCCTGGTGGAGATTAACAATGCTGATGTAGTCTTTAATCAATAAGCAGACCTACCACTAGGCTCTTAAATGCTGCCGTCACCTTCACAATGTCACTGTAGTCGGGGTGGGCCTCCTGCGGTGCACATAAACAAAAAACACACATCTTATACATGATAGCCTAAATCCAGCTGATGTCCTCTAAATGTTATAAAATGAAAAGTATGTGTGTATAGCGATAGACAAGAGATACATAGGAAGAGATACAGTGGGTATCAAAAGTCTACATACCCTTTTAATTTTAATAGTTTGTATTGCCTTGAAATGAAAATCCATTAAATCAGACTTTTTCGTTTTAATACATTGTCATCATGAGGAGCCTTTTATTTTTCACCTAGAATTTGCTGGTTAGTATTTCCAAAAGAAAGAATGAATAAACTTTCATTTCAGGCCTCAAGTCAATAAAAACAGGACGATTTGAAAAGGTGTTCAGACTTTCGATATCCACTGCAGCTACAGACAGATAGGGAACTGTTCCAATTTATTTTTAGGTGCTTCTCTTCTACCTCCACGTGTCTCTCCAGCTCCTGCAGCAGTGTTGGGTACTTGTCCAGCCTCATGAAGGGCTTACTGAGACTGGTGGTCAGGGTCAGGATCCCTGGAGCACTGGCTCCCTGGCTCTCCATGAACTTGTCTAGTTCCTCACTGTTAAAAACACACACACACATCAACAGACACGCCCCCACACATTTTATACGTGTTACTCTGAATTTGTGTAGGCTGTGTGTGTAGGCTGTGTCAGCTATAGAACAGCACGCAGCTGGGGATTCAGCGCTTGCTCAAAGACACTCCAGCAGGGCGGATTCTTGACGATTCAAAGACTCGATGGTTCCTCTAACCAGTAGTATTGTCGCGATAAGCGAAATGTCAATACTACTGCAACATTCTTGCAAAAGATTGTATCTATTGTTGAATTTTACAAACGTTTTCATTTCAATGTCAACTCCAGAGTGTGTATACACACACAGAATTAAGTAGTTAAAAGAAGAAAAACAAGAAGGATTGGATAAGACTTGTTCGATTTTTAATACAGCGCTGCAGTCTGGCCCTTGACAGTGGGCAGTCAGCACAAAATTCAACAGACTCACAAAGCTGAAGACGTGGCAACAGCACCAAACGGTCCTGAACCCCGATCCACTTCAACTGGCTGACAAGACAGATACCCATTTAACATGTCAAATGCTGTACAAAAGCTGCTACAAAGCTGTCCAAGTGTGGTAACACTGTATTTTAAGCATTACATTTTTTAGATAATAAACTCAATGTTGCTATTAAAGTCAAAATGTTGGTATCGTGACAACACAAACCACTAGGTCACCCTGGAGCCCTGTTGTAAAGTAATTCTACTGACCTACATAGACTAGACTCACTTTAAATTTAGCCCTAACCTAACCAGAATTTTAACCCAAAATCTAAAACTCACTCAACAGAATGAAAACAGATCACACATGATGCATGTGAGAAACACCGGTGCAGCACAGGTACAGCACAAGTGAGGTCAATAACTCAACTCAATACATTTACACTAAATTCTGACATAATAGTGTTAACTGTAAATATACCCAAATGCGTGCTACGTCTGGCCTGGACAGCTCAGTCAGTAGAGCATGAGGCTTTCAGTCTCAGGGTTGTGGGTTCGAGTCCCATATAGTGTCAAGTACCTTTGTAAGTCGCTTTGGATAAAAGCGTCTGCAAAATGACTGTAATGTAACGTATGCAGTAACATTCATGAGTTTCCAGCCATACCTTGTAGCTGCACTAACATTTGGCAGATATGAATGTCATGAAAAAGTTTCTGCAACTGAAATGCAAATGTGCTTACTGTGAATCACCTGCCTGGCAACTTAACCACAACTATAGATATCCTGTCAAGAGTCAGCTTCCTGTTTGCATGTAATTCAGTTTAGGCGGCAGATCTCCATTTATCCTACCAACAGACACACTCTGCTTCTACAACATCTTTTGACAATGCATCATCTAAATTGTACAATAGCTGCTGCACTATTTCACCATGACCTGTGCATTACAGAGGACATTGCAGCACTGGGGAGAATGAGGCACTTTGTTACAGCAAAGAACTTTTTCAACGCTGCTCAGTGTAACCAAGACACAACTTAGCTTCCTGGTCATTTACGGGGGGAGAGCCTGACACTCTGTGGCTAGAAGGTGAACTACAACTACTTAACCAGAAACAAACACAAACACAGCACATGCCAGCCCACAGCAATGACCTATATAAAGTAAAGTATTAAAAGTAAAATACACAAAATACAAATGAAATTGGAGAATTAAGTTAACGTATTTCAAAGCCTAAGTGGTTTACCTAAATGGCAAAGCACAATAAGACTATTCCATTATTTAATTATCGACAGGTTATCACGTTTTAAGGCTATTGTGGAAAAACCTTGTTACATACTAAGAACTCATAAGTTTTACTTTAATGATTTGTTTCTTTCCATGTTGAGTATTTTTTTTAAATCACCATAGGGCCCATTCAAAAGCCATGATAATATATATAAAAATGCATGGTTGTCAACCTGAAAATAAAGCTGCTTATATAAATTCCCATAAAGCTGACTTTACACGATTGTCATCCGAAAGCAGCGCCATACATTTGCATTATTCATACAATTTTTGGACGACCTCTGAGATTCAATAGTAAGACCTGGCTTTGGCACGGCAGCATATACACTCTTTCGGCCACTTTATTAGGTACACCTATCTAGTACCGGGTAGGACCCCCTTCTGCCTCCAGAACAGCCTGAATTCTTCACATGAAAGTCCCAGGAGGGCAGCTGTTTCTGAGATGCTGGCACCACCACGTCTTGCGCCAACAATCGTACCACGGTCAAAGTCGCTTAGATGACGCATCTTGTTCATTCTAATGTTTGGTCGAACAAAACACTAAACCACTTCACCATGTCTGAAAGCTTTATATATTGAGTTGCAGCTACACAATTCACTGTTTGGAGGAGCAGGCTATTCACGTTAATGAGCAGGAGTACCTAATGAAGTGGCCGGTGAGTGTAGCTACACTGTGCAGTGTTGTATACTGACCTGTGATCAGTGAGGATGCAGACAGCTGAAGGGTGGCTGGAGCAGTAGGCCAGGTACACCATCTTGATCTGACACATCAGGTTCAGATAGCAGCCTGCCACTCGCTGCTGGCCCTCTGGGACTCTGGAACATACAGGAAGAGAGAGACAGTCAGAGGGACAGACAGAGACAAAAGACAAGGTCAGAGGGTGCGGAGAGTGAAGTAAGAAGGGAGAAGGGGGAGGAGAGAAAGAGGTACAGAGAGAGACAGACATACTTGGAATAATTTCCCCTGGTTGGAACGCTGTAGTTTCATTTTACACATTGGCCACAAGAGGGCACATGCTGCATTCTTCACCTTCTCCACTGCTGCATTGTATGAATGCAACAGTAAAACAGCTTAGGGGGACAGTTTTCTGGACTGGTATTGATCAAACCACAAAGTTATGCAATTTCATAGAGGTGCAGGTCCAACATGACTTACTTGGTGCATTCCTCCAAAGCCACACTCAGGCCCTGCTGGAAGGTGAGGATCTCCTCCAGGTTCCCACACAGGCTAGCACTGTCTGCAGTGCTCAGCCTGAACACACACACATTCATCATGAGTTGGGAGAACACTGATTGCTAGCTTGCTTGCAGCGTCAGTTGTACTTATTATGTCAAACACCTTAACAAATAAAGAATTTTATTCCAAAGTGCGATATCCACTGTTTGAAATATTTGACGCCTCCTCCTGCAACATGACTGACAAAATTAAATTGAGCTTGAAAGTAAAGCATTGTGATGGATTCCAATTAAAGTTATGAGTCATTTAAAGACCTTTGTCTACAAAAGATTATGTTTTTGAGGATAGAGTCACCTGTGTTTTTGAAATAATGACTTATGAATTTAATTTGGCAGTTTTTTCCCCAAATGGATGTAAAGTGTTTTGGAATGAACCCTTTAAATACAAGCAGGTTGTATGAGCTAACTATCCAAAGAGATTTAACCGGTAATCCATATTCCACTGTGATGTATGTGATGTCTTTTGCTGCTGTGTATGTGACGGCTCAGTTTCTCCTTTATTTATCTTACTTGTCGCTGGCTTGCAGGGGCCGTAGGTAACAACTCAGCACTGTCTGTAATTCTTTGACGAACTCCCGCTCATGTTCCAAGATGTCCTGCACCACCTACAAAAGTGCAGTCAGCAGCAGCATACATGAAAACATGTCATCAGCATCCAGTAAAGCCTAGCATCTCCAAAAAGTAAACTTCTCAGGGAAAAATGGTTGATGTTCCCTTTAAGTCCCATGTATGTTTTTGTTATCAATACTTTTTATGTTTAGTTTATTTGCACAGTGATAAAACAAAGCGATAAAAATCTATATCGATAAGACCCAAGTGACTCGTCTGGTCTCCAGGTCAGAAAACATATTTTACACATGGGAAAGAAGATAGCTGTTAAGAGTAATAAACATTATCAACAGTCAGTGAAGCATCAACAAGGAAGCATAAAAAAGACGGAGAAAATGGAGATACAGGGTTTCTGCAGGACATCTGGAATTAATATTTACATTATACTGTATCCCACTCACCACACTGTAGTAGTTCTTGGTCAGCTGAGTTCCTTTAGGAGACACTGGCTTCTCTGTAGGAGAGATGAGGAACAAAGATTGACGAGTGCCCATGATCAAAATCCTAATAATCATTAAAAATATTTTTCTTTTTTTAATTCTACTGAATATCCAGGCCCTGTGAGCGATAAATCAGACTCAGAATCACTTTCTGGTATAAAACAATTTCAACCAGACATTCTGGTAAAGAGCAGATTTTGAGTGCTGTGATTACTCCCATTAAAACCCTCCAGGAAATCCAAAAGTGTGTAGGCCTCAAGATCAATTTGGCATTTGCAATTTTTGCAATTTTCCTTTTGCAATTTTGAAATTCCAGATTAGACAGAAAGGCGTTTCAGACGGCTGTGCAGAATCCCTGGACAACAACAAATCAAGTTGCATTACAGAAATGATTTTACTTTAATTTTCATTTCATTTTCACTGCTGCACACAATCTTGTTGAGTGTTTAAAGAAGTGTCAAAAGAAATTATGTAGAAAAAGCTGTGTTTACATTTTGCAACATGATCCCCCTCCCATCATCATCATTGTGTAGCCCTACTCACCGCAGGGCTTGATCTCACGGACGTAGTTGCTGGGGAACCAGCCCATCTTGCTGTTGAGAGTGCCCTCCCACCAGCCTCCGTCCTCCTGCCGCGTCACAAGGATCAGGTCGCCTTTACTGAATGACAGCTCGTCTTCATTGTTCTGCTTGAAGTTAAAGCGTGCCTTCACCATCAGCTGCCCAGCCCCGCCGTTCTCAGACATCTCCTGTTAGAGTGGTTGGAGTGTGGTTGTGTTCAGTGAGTGACAGCAACATGACCAGTGACAGACCTCATAAGGGTATCTGTATGTAGGTGTGTGTGTGTATATGTATATATATTTACACACATGTACATACGCCGCATACTGATAAAGTATTCACCCCATATTTCAATTTATGTCTTCACCCATTTTTCATATTGAAATCGGTCAGATCTTTTTGTGAGTTAAAGCGGCTTATAGAGGAAGTCTGAGAGGAAACAAAATTGGTTCTTCTCTCATTTGTTTGGTGTGCAAGGTAATGAAACAAGCAATCTGTAGAGGTAAAAATAAATCCTGACTCCCTCTATAAACTAGTACAACCCTAAAAAACAACAACTTTCTATTTGAAAAATATGTCAAAAGGCAGAAAATCAAAAAGGGTAGGTAGTATTTCCAATACTATGTGAGTGAGCGAGAGACAAGAGAAACAGATACACAGAGAGAGAGAAAGACAACATGTGGATGTGTGAGAGAGACCATACCGCTGTTTTGGATTGTCTACGCAGAGAGCCTTTGGATTTGGCAGAGGAGAGTGTGTGTGAGGTGGACTGACTAGGAGTGGGCGCACCGGACTGCGGACATGACCTCTCGGCACCACAGTCTATGGACACAAACACACACACACACACACGAAAATGTACATAAGTGTGACGCTCTCAGGACTAGTGATTCTCTGATCCTGTTTTCCCATCAGGTGGACGACATAACTGTGACATGCAGGTGCACCAACAACAACAGTTGAAGCAGGTGCATACTCTTACTGGGCTGACAACTTGATGATAATTCATCTGAGTATGGTCTGTTGCTCTGCACAGCCCCAGGGACGGTGCACACAACACACACATACAATCACTTCATCTAACCTAAACTGGCACACTGGTCTATATCCAGTTCAACCAGCTGCAAAAAGGGAGGCAACATTGAGTATCATGGATTTCTAATATACCTGCAGTCTGTAAATCACCAGTGTAGGCAATGTAAAAAGTCCAGTCTTTCTAACGGACACCTATCCGTTTAAGATACTCATCCAGCCCTGTCTCCTATCTGAAATGCAGTTTACTGTGAACAGTCATTTTCATTCATTACAGGGCTGCAAACACTGGACAAAATGAAAACCATGGTACCGATTTAGGGCCAGTAGCTGCCAGCTGTCCTGCGGTGTGCGGACGGTCCTGGAGATGCACTGACGAATCTATCAGTTTTGTTGCCAGCACTCAACTGAAAATTGACACATGGCAGCCCTGCAGCCTTTTACAGCGACACTAACACTGAGCTCAAACACACTCAGTGAACAATCCCAGTCCAGTGCCAACTATGTACGTATAACTACTACGTATACCTCCTAAATCTAATTATAGTGCAAATTACAGCATTACAAAAAAGTAACAGAATGAATGACCTTGGTAACCTACATGCTGAATACAACAGTATTCTGAGTATTAAAATTGGAGGCCATAATATTTACAAACCCTCACAATCCACTTCCACCTGCAGGCAAGTGTGGGGAGGTAACACTTTCTGTAATCTTGTTTTTATCAGCACATCATCTGAAATCTATGTTCCATGTATACATGTTTGGATGGAGAAAGGGTGGAGAGCAGGAACACGACATCCCAGTAGTTTCTATAGGTTGGAACTTTATGGAGCATCACACTGAGGAAGAACTACTTATCTGACATGATGAAAAGCACACGCTAGGCAATGGGACAGTCTACATGTACTACAGGTGAGGCTCCTGGATTCTGCATGCCACTCCCCACATACACAGAGCAGCCCAACCAGGCCCTTCTGTGATAATCACCGTTTTTATATATATAAAAAAAATGTAAAACTGGAAACGAGAACATAAAACTTCAAAAGGACAAGACAAAGGACGTCCTGATGTTTTGTATTGGGTGGGACAGTCATTAGAAAAGGCCTCAATTATTAGTTAGCAATAAATTACCAAAGACTTTACTGATAATGCCACGAGAAAGGCCTTACAGTCACTCTAATTGTTACATGTGTTGCATTTTGTGTTGCATTTTGTTTTTTATGTGATATCAGTATCTTACTATACAACAACCTATTTTACTGGTTTTATATCTTGTACTGATATTCCAATGACATTTTAACAACAATCATATAGGTCTCTAAAGTGATTTTAAGTTTTTATATTTAGCAATTATCACTTTGTATATGCCTTTACTATATATGCCTTACTAGTTCTGCATACATATATATATGTATGCAATTTGTGTGTATATCCTGCAGTAGAATATACACACACATCAGTGCTTATCCTACACAAACATGGGTGCAGCCAGTCACACAGTCACACAGGGAACCATGAGTAAAAACACAGAGGCCTCTTGTTTATGATCAGATCAACTAACTTGTGACTTATCCACTTCATATCATGTTCACTTTGAAGATTGGAGAACAGCTTCCGGGCATCGTCAGCTATATTAGAGCTGCATAGAAAGCAGAACCACATCTCTGGCCCATTTCTCAAGCTGCAGCATGCATCATGAGCACTCACAAAAATAAAAAGATATATATTGCAAAAGTACAAGAGGCTCGAACTCTACTGCAATTCTGGCATGATCGAAGGCAGCTAGTTGTTAATGTGCAATCCAGACTTTATATAAAAGGAAATGCACAATCACATGCTATCAAACAGCCTGGAGCATGATGCATCTACTACCAAGCATGCTAAGACATGTAGCAGCAGTGGGTTGGTCTGACTAATTGTGGCTGTTGGTTGAATCCCAGGCACCCCCATGAGGGTGTATTCCAGCTGTGAGCCTCTTCAGTGCTCCCAAACACTGTTTAAGTGCTCTTGAGCAACCCTGTGCTCTAACTTTACTGAATAAATACCTATGAGTAGAGGTCTGTGTATGTGTGCATCTAACAGGGATATGCCTAAAGAGGACTAATTCACTCACCTTGTGTAAATCTGATAGCAGAGCTTAATCTGAATGTAAAAAAAGAAGGTAAAATGAACAAAACGTGGAGATGGTATATCGAGCTATGGATGAGCGTGAGAAAATATGGCACTCGGCATGACACAAACACACACACTGCCATGCCAGCTGCCCATGAGCAGCACACCCTATTGTGATTCAGAGGGACTCCAAGGATCAAGCCAATGAAAAATGACACCGACCATAAGCGCTCACACGCACACACAAGTCCACATGAACTGATGCATGTGCACACAGACACACACACAAGACAACTTCTACTATGCTTGAAGAGGCTTAACGTGGCCGCTCCTCATGTATAGCTGTATATTATCATTCATTAGAGAGTGTGACAGTGGAGAGCTTGATCATGTGAACATTGAAAAAAACATCGCATGCAGTATATAACCGACAATACGGACTTACATTCAACTCATATGTTCCTTTAGCTTTTAATACCTGATTTCACTGAGCACATGGTTTCAAAGATAGTAAAAGAAATAATTTTTAAAAAATCAATACAACAGATTCGTTCGAAGCAGTTTACTTTGTCCTCACTGAGGGTGAAGAATTAAATCAAATTATTTCAAGCATTCCTTTCTATGGGTTTCTCTGAATGAAAGCCGAGGGAGGGAAGGGAGGGATTGAGCAACTCTTACCTTGTGTGGCAAAGTTGACTGCCAACAAAGTGGTGAGGACCTTGCCAAAATTCTCCCCAGTGTATAAGCACTCTGGTTCAAACCCCTGGAAAAGAAACAGAAAGCATGGCTTCACATCAAAACCTCCAATACTTCTGCTCATGACTTGGTAAACAGCAGATGAGGAAGATGAGTTGGTCAAAATTAAACTATTTTTACTGACTGCACAGATCTGAGCAGTGATGCTTGCTAAGTAAACAGAGGCAAAGAGAGAGGCAGTCTCAATCCTGGTTGCAGCACAAACAACACACACACACACACACACACACACACACACACACACACTAGGATTTGAATAGGCCTGTAACAAGACAAAGATAAAAACTGACATGTTGAGCGTGACCCATATTTTGCGACTTAGTGGTTCAGTAACTAAACAGACAGTTCCAGACTCTCTCTCTCTCACACACACACACACACACACACACACACACACACACACACACACACACACACACACACACACACACACACACACACACACACACACACACACCTTGCTTGTTCGCTCTCTGTCTCAGACAGCTATCTTCTTTCCCTTAGTGGATACGGTTTCACATTTTAAATAAAACATCTTAAATATAGAGTTTGAGTAGTGTGCTATTAGTCATGGGTCCTGTATGTCCCCATTCAGAGTTAAAGCAACTGTGACTGTCACATCTCTGAGTGTGGGATCACACCTCAGGTTTTGCACGACTCAAGATCTACTCAGCCCCCCTTTTAACCATGTAACAACTGAAGGCAGAATGCAGGGCTTGTTCTAGCATGATGCTTCTGTACCACTGCTTTTACAGTGAACATCACCCAAGAGAAAAACATCAAAACCATGGGGTAAGTTTGAAACACTGTGTTATTAACTTTGATCAATAACCATCACAGATGTCCTTGGCCATGGTTAGGTCCTGTAGTTTCTATGAGTCATGATATGAATACATGTTGTTCCTGTACCTCAATGTGCTAGCCTATAAAACCAAGAGA
This sequence comes from Gephyroberyx darwinii, assembly GCA_900660455.1. Classification (NCBI taxonomy): domain Eukaryota; kingdom Metazoa; phylum Chordata; class Actinopteri; order Trachichthyiformes; family Trachichthyidae; genus Gephyroberyx; species Gephyroberyx darwinii. Next base: position 11,854 of record CABFOQ010054747.1, read on the forward strand.
GCCAATAAATCATCACATACAGTTTATGATACATCAAAATGCAGAGGCCTTGAGCAGTTATTGCTGCTTCCCCTTTCTGCATCCCAATGCAGAAGTGAAAGCAGTATGACTGCTTTCTTTGTGCAGTCACAGGACAGGCACTATTGGCTGTGGCAAGAAGAGAATTTTTTTCTCCAAAAGTTTTCCAACCATGATCACATCACTGACCAAAGGATGGGCAGGGCCTACTACAGCACCACAGAAAACCCCTGGATGATACATTTGACAGCAGTCCTCCAAAAACTTGTGCCCATGAGCTACTGGGTTGCTGCGAAAGGTCTAATTATGGTCTAAGGGAGGGTTGGTGGATAAAAGCAATGGGGACCTCCCAGGCGTAACAAGCCAGCTGGGCAGAGCTACTGAACCACTTGACTTGCAGCACTGACTCAATTAGTTGTTTAAAGAAACCAACCGATGTGATTCAAGACCAAGAAAGATTATTTATAAAGCTGGAGCAGAAATGACTGTCCGGTGCAGCAGCCACAGCTACATTGGTACAGAGAACAAGAGAACTCCCTTCATCTGCTAATCATTTGCAGCTTTCCAACATTAGGATCTCTCTTAATAATACAGTCCTCCAGTATATGCCTGGGGGCCGTTGCATTCAGCAACAAACAAAGATAATGTCACAAATGACTGCAGCAAAAGGAGGTATACAAGGAAGTAAACAACATGTTCGAAGGCTGAGCTGTTTGAAAACAGAGGCACTAGTCATACAGACCAACAGTTCCCTTTCTGTGTTCAGTAGGAGTGACTGACAGCATGCCTGTTTATGAAGACTAGACCACTCCACATGGAAGTGTGACGAAAACACGTCAGCAGGGACAAGGAGATCACAACACAGGCAAGAGTGTGTGTGAGTGTTTTTTTGTAAACTGAGGCAGTGGGCTAAGTAGGCTAAGTAAGGAGATTACAGTGTGCACTGATAATAATGATACAGAAAGGTCAGCCCATGTCAAAAGATCACCACACGTTTGTACCATGAAATAAACACTTCATTTGACAGCCACACTGACAACTTACCTCCACTTTCAAAGACGAGCATCCTCTTAAAAACTCTCGGATATTGGCAATGCAGTCCGCTTCGGCTCTAGGATCCTGACAATACTGAGCACAGAGACATGAAATAAATATATAAACACAAACCTCGGCTTAGTATGCCAGATAGCCATCTAACACAAGCACTTATCAAACGCTCCCTGGTGATGCTATTGTCATTTCAGTAACATAACAATCGGGATAAAGTAACACTGTTGTATTAATCCGAACGGTGTAACCTACAGTTTACAAAGTAACTGTGGATTCGTCTGCGTCCCCTTCATGCATACATAGCGACTAACGCCACACCAGCGTCAAAACAGCCAGGATAAAAAAAAATTATTCCGGTAGGCGCTTTCAAATTAAAAGGCTAGTTGACAAATATACTGCATTTTTCCCGAGTAATACAAAGTACCAAAGAAAGGGAAAATGAAGAACATAATACATGATTTAGTATTTTATATAAAGTTTTCTTTCAAAATATATTCAAAGCATACTGTCATACAGCCAGTGGCGGTCCTGGCTGATTTAGGTAACTATATCCGCGAGATCGCCTAAACCCAACATCCGGTGACACTCTGGTTGCCGCTGGCGAGCTTGACGCAACGCTCGCTCGAGGGGGCGGTCGCATCAGGAAGACAAGCCCGTCAGGAGGAAGTGACGAATAGTCTCTGCAACTGTTATTTATCGTTCTCAAGTTTGTCATCTGAATAAACTCGCATGTATTTTCCAGCGTTGGTTATATTATAAAAAATATTTAACACATAGTTGTTCAAAAACTCTAAAAGGCACATGTATTTCATTGGCCTGCTTATGTGTAAAAAGTTACCCACTTATCAGTGAATTTGTCCTGTTTGTGGGTGTTCACGCATACTCTCACTCATGTCAAGAATGCGGAACATTTTCCTCGCTTCACAGGAAACCACATCTTCCAAGTTACACATTTGAAAATGCATCACATGGCACTGTAATTCACTGTATTACCACCACATGTAACGAAAATAAATAAGCTACTGAAGCTACATGGCGTGGGGAAATGATAGGCCTGCTTGGGGGGAAAGAAAAAAAAAAGTTCTCGTCGGCATCATTTTTCATCAAACCCCTCCCTTGCACCAAGAGACGTCGATCATTCAGATGTTTGCAGCTTTTGTTGACTTATGTTAACTTAAAATCAACAAATTATACACTTACCTTTGGCGTAAAGCCAGGTACCAGCCGCTCCATAAGCTTGCACAAGACGACTCCATCCTTAAGCGATGTTTTTAAAAACTCCTCTGGGTCTGCTATGTTCTTTTTAGGTGAGCTGAGCACCCCTAATGATATCAACCACGTTACCGTCTGCTCCTCTGGATTCATTGCTCCGAAACAATCTCATTGCCCTAAACATGCATTTCTAAAGACAGACGGCTCTGTTCCGTATCAATATGCAACTCACATCCGCACTTCTGCTAAAATAAAAAAAAAAAAGGAAAAAACGACGCTGTTGACCACCCCTACCGGCAAACAGGCAGCCTTACAGTACTGGGACTTTCCTTTCTAACTAGAAGCGAGAACCTTAAAGTGTATGAAAAGTATGTCCTACTAGAATAGCTATTGCAACACTACGGGTGAAAGGCAGATGGACCACAAACATCAGGAAACAGCGTTATCTGACGTGTCTTACCATATTAGGCAGGGGAAACATTTCCACCTATGGTAGGATTAATTGAGGATCTAATATGTGGGTCTGATCTTTAGTTTCTAGTCTCTTGAAATTCTTATTCATTAAAGCATTCATAATTTAGTGACATCTGATTTATAGCATCAGTGTTCCATTTAAAAGTTTAACCAAACTGCAAATTCCAGCCATGCTGAGTTTATATTTAAAATGAGGCAGTGATACAGAAGCTTGTTTTCACACCCTAGCATGGGCCCTGAAACCCTGTGTGCTGCCATCGGTGTTTCCCAGAGAATTCCTCTTTCTGCTGGAGAACATGAAGCGCTAACTTTACTGCCCCTCAAACAAATACAGTAAATGCTTATGGAATCCCAGTTGGAATAGCTCCCCAAGCACAATCTGCGATGGCATTAATACTGGACAAAGATTGCGACCAGGCCAGAGCCAAATCACCCTTGACCAAAAACAAACGAAAGAAGACACTGCAGGGAAACACCAAGCAAAATACTATTAATGTAATTGACTCCTTTTTATGACAATACAAAATGTAATATATATTTTTAAAAAAATCCAAAACTTTTTTTTTTTTTTAAATATTTATTTAAAAACAGCAGAAAGTGTGAACTTGAGCAATTCCTCAGCCTGGGCTCTGTCCACATTCAATCACGTTTTGTTCCACTTGAAGAGGTTGCACCACTAGCAGTCGGACCAGCGGCCTGCACCAGTATCTGAAGGACAGTAAACATACACAACTGGTTACATATGAACAACTTAATACCAAAAGGCTATGAACCTATTTGAAAAAAAGAAAAATCCTGACAGTTCACAGCTCAATATTTTGTAAGCAAACGTCTAAACATTGCCAGTATCTTCAAAAATGGTCATGGGCTTTATTTTCATGCCAGCCATCATTTTCTCAAGAGTAGGCGTTATGTTTAAAACTGTGAATGTCTCATTTTGGAAATAAAGTCTTCATATAGCCATCTGTCAAATGTCGAGGTATTTTCAATTACATTTCAAGTGTGATCGCATGATTAGGTCAGATACCTGTTCAGATGCCCTGGGTGAGATTCCATTGGTCCAGCAACTTGAGGACCCGAATCAGGTATTTTGGGAGGGTGGTTGCCTCAGAAGGCTGCTCATCCTGCAACAAGAACATCATGTTAATATGCTGCTGTTCTCTTGATCGGGTATTCACAAAATATTTGAAAATGATCCTGTACTCCTCGGTCCGATTGTGTTTGTTTTTCGCTTCAAGGATTGAGTTTCCAGTTTGGCTGTTAGGATGTTGTTCTCCCAGAGGTTCTCCATTGTTTGGATTGGCATGCTTGTGGAAAAGGCTTGGACACTGAGAAAATGGCTCTTTAAAAAAAAAAAAAAAAAAAAAAAAGGCTCTTATAAAAAAAATAACCGAGAACAAATTCCTTACAAATTAACCAAAGATCTTTAGCTACGATTTTAAAAAGCATTGTTGCCAATCGTTTTTAAGTCGCATGGGTAGTTAGGCAGAAAGGATCTTCAACGATTGTAGGCTCAGTTGGCAAAATGGCTGTAAAACTTTCGTTGTTGACAACGGATGAAACTTCTTAGGTTGCTGCTGCACATTGACAATTTTAGTTGATGAAACGGACTACAATGAAAAAGCCACACTCAGTTGACCTGCTTTTTTCTTTTGTCCTCTGAGGCACAAGTGGTCTTGAACATCAGCCTTTGAGTAGAGATTGCAATACAGGACAATGAGAAACTGATTTACAGATGAGAAACAAAGAGGTTTACTTTGCTTACCAGCTGTTGGACTATCGGTCGAGTTGAAAAGACTCTTGCATTTGGTTGTTGTGGTCTTTGGTTATGTCGTTGCAAATCATCATACTTTGGCTTTATGGTGATGGATCCATTTCCAAGGACACTACATTAGAACATTTTGACAGTGACATTCGCCTAATTCCCTCGAAACAGTAGGGACCAGTTGGAAGCACATTTGTGTTAATAATCTCAAGCCAGTCGACTAGTTGTGGCACGAGCAGAGACTCAACTGAGCTCTACAAAGAACTTTGCAAAGGAGAACATTCATGTCAGTGTTTCTGGTCTTGTTTTGAAAATCGATCAGCGGTAGTCAAGATCTGACTAAAAGCTTTATTAGTGTAGGAAAGCCAGAACTGAGGGCATTGCAGATTTCAACAGCACTAAATGTACAAAAACTAACACTCACTTGGTAACTGTACCATCACATGAGCAGGTGAAATGCTAATAAAAAAAAATATGCTTACACTTAAAACAAAAACTGGGAAAGTCAAGATAAACAGCTGAAAATCTAAGTTTCATATTCCACAAATTTAGACATGGCTAGTTTATGTTTTCAAATTTCTTCCCACAACACATGTGTTAACTGAGCACGCAGGCATAACGTTTGCTTTGATTTCCATGTCCATTTCAGTATCTGCTGCGAGCCATTCCTCTATCGACTCGACTGCTCCCACGGCCGCCACGAGGCGCTCCACGACTTGAGCTGCTGTACGAATCACGAGGAGGGTAGCCTCTCTCGACAGGGGGAGCTGGCCCCCTCTCCTGCCTGCCCATTCGCTCACCACGACTAGGCGGATATGGGTCACTCCGACTGCTGGGGTAACTGTCACGACTGCCATAGCCATCCCGGGAACTGCTGCCATAGTCGTCATAGCGACTGCTTCCACTGCTCCCACCATAGGATGGTGGGGGGCCCCGTGAAGGTGGGGCGCTGCGAGAGTTACCTGCAGGGTCAATGGGTCAGGTAATTGGCAAAGTTCAATTTACACACTTTTTTTTGCACTCTCAAGTGCCCATTTTTTGCCAATATGAGAATTCATTCTGCAAAAAAAGTTATACACGGTATGTTTTTAATTCTCCCACCATGTTATCGAGCTGACTTAAATTTAACATCGGACGTTCAATTTATCCAAGCTTAGGGAACAAATGGGCAATGAACCCTGTTTCAGCATGCCATTGATTTGAGTAGCCATTTTTCCTTTTAGACCTCCAAGTGGCACGTGGTTTTCAGAGATGTCTTGATGGTTTTGTGAAGGTTACTCCTTGAGGGAGGGATTTGAAAGTGCAACAGACATTGAGTGGTCAAGAGATGTTTCCTTTTAGGGGTTCCTTTATGGTTGTCAACTCCCAGGGGCACATTAGGTAGTTTGCGTTAGTTCTGCATGATATTGCCAAAAAAAAAAAAATTCTTTTGGTGAATACTGCGATTACAATAGGAATTGTGATATGTGGACACAGCTTTTCTCTACAATTTTGTTTTTCAGTACTTGGGAGGGGAAAAAAATAGGAGTGAAAAATGAGATGCCAATGCATAGAATTTTTTTATGTTTGAATAGCAAGAAAAAAAATTCTCCAATGTGCAACTTAGTTTGTAGGTCTGAATGCCATTTCCTTTGGGGTGGGAAAAGAAAAACTGTAGCCTCTCGCGATTAGAGATTACGGTAGCCAATATTCCGATTGTGCTCGTTTATCAATTAATTGCGCAGCTCCTGTTTGCGTCACAGCGGTATCGTTCCTCATTATACTCGTGCGGTCAAATCTTACCGTAACCATCATATGAGTCTCGATAGGAGCCACCACTTTGACGGTCCATGTAGCTTCTGGGTTCCCGGCCACCCCCATAGCCATCACGGTCACTACATAGAGGTGACAAGTGTTACTTGCCATCCATAACACATTGAAAATCTCCTTCAGTCATGGGGTCTTTCTAGGACAATCATGAGGCTAGACCGCTGATGATGCAGGTAGAAACTACATGTTACATAGACATGTCAATATGTTAATATGATGAAGTCAGCATGATATCTCTAATGTATACATGGTCTCATCGAAGGTTAGTTAAACAATCATGTTGTCCTTTGTGTATCTCTCTGGTATAAAAGGACCTCACAAGAAAGTGTTCATTGAGAGCACAGGTACACTGTCAGATGAATGCATGACCAGTGCTTCTCCTATTCTGCAGAATAAATGTCAGCTGACAGAATAACCAGTGTGTCTATGTTTCATTAGACTTGTCTCACTCTCAACTTACAGGAATCCACAACACACCAGAGAAAAAAAGTCTAGTTATTTATTTCTCTGTTCATCTTCTGCTACTGAACACCTCATAAAGCATGGGCAGAACAAAACATGGGGGTTGCAAGCTACAGTATCTAGATACTGAGCAGTCATTGCTCCAAAATCGCTGCTGCGGCACATCCCCTGCTGCTCATTTGTTTAATGAGTAATGATGTAATGACGGAGCTCAGATCCAGTCCAGAAAATCTTCTGTCAATATTTGCAAAAGGTCTTGGTATAATGGATGATTTCTGTGTTCTGAGCTGTAGAGCTCTAGCATGCAGTCCCACCTTTATTTTTTCATTTGTTTTGTTGTGCATAAAATGTTTCATACAGGACCAGGCCTCCGAGAAAACAGATTCCATATTGAAAATGGTATTTTATTGCTCCTATAGGGAAGTGGTGAAGAATCCAGACAGGTGGTAAGAAGTACTTAAATGTAGTCCTAATTCTAATTCATAGCTGTAGGGGACAATATTTCAGCTTCCTACTGAACTCAAATTAAGAAGGTGCAGTATTTCGTCACATCCTGAGGTGCCTCACTAAAGACAAAATGACTATATTGCCTCATGAAAATGTCTGCCCTTAATAAAGATTGCCAAGTGCCATGGTTCCCTCACCGCAGTAGGTGGCACTGTCTTGGTGCTGTGTGGCTCCAGACCTCTCTTCCTCCTCAGCAGCTCTTTGACCGGGTCTCTGACTCGTACACCCTGGTATGGCCTGGACCTGGCCAGCACTGATGGTGGCGCTAGAGAGGCCAGAGACAGAGAGAGAGACAGCAACACGTGAATTAAAAACACGAGAGACTTCTGATAGCCGCTGTCATGGGTATGATTAGTGAGCTCAGGGCTGCAGCAGTACAGTGGCTTTGTGAACAGGGAAGACCAACACAGTCAAGAATTTAGGTAAACAGAAAAGAAAATCACATTATTGTTAGTAGTAGTACTTTACATCACATGAAGTAGTAGTAGTATTTTACATCATAGTAAGTATTATTTTACATCATAGTAACAATTATTAGTAGTATTTTATATCATAGCTAGTAGTTGTATTTTACGTGAGAGTACTAGTAGTAGTATTTTACATTGTAGTAGTATTTTATATCATAGTACGTGGTAGTATTTTAGATCATATAAAGCAGTAGTTGTATTTTATATTATAGTACATGGTAGTATTTTAGATCATATAAAGTAGTAGTATTTTAGATCATAGTATGTGTTAGTATTTTATATCGTAGTATATGGTAGTATTTTAGATCATATAAAGTAGTAGCAGTATTTTAGATCATAGTACATGGTAGTATTTTAGATCATACTAAATATGTTGAAATACTTAATTTGTGGGACATAAAATACAGGGGAGTATAAACACTGCATGTACAAACAGCACAGCTGTCAGATAAGTATGTAGTTACTGGGGATCAGGTAGAGGAGCTGAAATTCCTGAAGGTGAATCTGACTATACACTTTATACAGATGAATTAATGCAAATATGCACACGCACACACACTCCTAACCATGTGTGACTGAGGAATTGTGTAGCTGTGTGGTAGTGGATAATGACAAGGCAATTCAAGGAATTCAAGGAAAACATCCAATGTCTCAAGTGGAGGTCCCAAATTGAAACACAAACACCAACTCCTCTCCCCATGGGAGATCAGACAAAAAGGCAGAGGGGAAGTGGCAGGTCAAGGGTATGGGTCCCCAAGAGCCAAGCTGGACAGAAATGTTCAAATGGTTTTGATTTACAGTATATCCGAATGTTTACACCCGGTGATTTCCTGCAAGTATTAACATGAAAAGAACCCAGATCTGCCAGAGAAGGGCCTCCTTTTGATGGACCTAAAATCAGCAGTGCATTTGAAACTGTAGACGCTGTCATGAGTCTGTACAGCCTCAGGTTACAAAATCATTGAGTGTGATGCCATTTTCCCCTACAGCAGCAGCTGGATGGTGATCTATGCTAGGGGTCATAGATCGTTTGTCATATTTTGTTTCAGGATCCATAAGGGAGGATTGTTGTTGTAGAGTGAAACCTGTGGTTGCAATAGCCACATTCCTATACATTCCATAATTGGGATATTTTACAGTGGTTTAAATGATAGTAAACTATTCCTCATTTTGCTAAGAACCCCTTGGACCCCCCTCAAGGACCCCTGGGGGTCCATTGATCGTGCTTTTTGTTTGTGCACATGTATTATTCTAATCAGAGTTAGAGTGAGGCATGAAAAGGGGTAAGTGTTAAGGGGTAACTGTATGTGTACATGCTTGTAACATACTGTCAGCACTTACGGGCCCTACCTTAATACCGCATCATTCTTTAACCTTCATTTGGGGGAAATAAATTTGCTATGAAAGTTATATAATTATAGCAACACTTGCAGTACTGAGAACAATAATCTTTATACTAATAGATGATTGTTGGGTCATTTAATGATCATCAATGATTTGTATTATAAAAATCATTGTTCTCAATACTGCAAGTGCTATAATGTATTTTGTATCTATTGTTGTGTATTAATGTATGTATTTTAGTGACTCCCTGCTAATGGGTGAAATCGTGCAGGAATACCATCTCAAAGGTCCAGCGGTTTTGCTTTGCACACATGATGTTTTTAGCAATGCCCTGCTTCAGGTTCTAACATTCAGGGTGTGTTTACGCCAAGCATGTGGTTTATCTGCGCTCTGTTTACTCCTTTAGTTTCGTTCATTTGGCCAAGTGAGAACGATGCCATTCAAATAGCACCAAATAACTGCACCGAGACGCCTGAAAATGCAGGTCTCAGTAGTCTGAGAATGTAATCTGAACTAACTACAGGAAACAACCCCAATACACAAGGTTTGGGTATAAGGAGACGGATGTTGACATCTGATAGCCAGCAGTTCCTCAAGCCTAGCATAACAAAATGAACCAAGGGCGAATGCCAGTCTGGACTGATGCTCATGTTCAGATATTTCTTCATGTGTTTTTAACTGGTTTGAACACCAGAGAAGGGAAATTACGGTGAAGACAAGTCCATCACACTGAGATAAAGTTACAGGGACTGGAAGCCCCCCTACCTCCACCGCCAAAATGTCTAACCACGCAGGTTGACAGGTTACCAAAACTCTGTCCAATAAACAAGTTGCTTGTGAGTCCATGTGACCTTCGTTTGCAAGCCCTGGTAAACTGCCCATTTAGTTTAGTTTGGTTTTAACGGGAAGTTTAGGTTCACGTTGCCCATTAAAACCTAAATGGGCAGTTTAGATAATGAACTAAATACAAAAATGCGACAAAATCGACTTTTCCCACTATGGTTCAGTCCCCTGGTGTAGGGCATTTCAGAGATAGTGTTGCAGAAGACCGGGAAGTATAGGGTTGTCAGATGGCCAACAGCAACAAAAGACTTCTAAAGAAGCCAGGCAAGCAGCCAGGAGACTGAGAGTGTGCTGCAAATAGGGGTGTGGTGGCAATCCCTACTAGTGATTTATAGCGGCAGTTAAAAGGACCAATGAAAGAGTTTAGTTACTTACTTTATAAGTCATCATGCAAACAAACGTTTTAATAGAACAATTTTGACCAAGAGCTTTTTAAAAGGCCTACACACACACACACACACACACACACACACACACACACACACTGTGTTGACCCTGTGGAGCAACGCCCTTTGACAGAGGTTGAGATTGAGAAATCAAAAGGAAGGAGTAAAGAGATTCAGTGAGAACTTTGAAACAACACAGTGCCATAACTCAAGAATTCAAGAATTTTAACTCAAAAATTAAAAAGATTCTTAAATGTTTTAGCCCACATGGACATGCTTCCTCCATCAGACCTTACAATAAATGTCAGCTTGGTTCGGAAATGTGTGTGTGCTTCTGTGGGCATGTCTGAGGCGCAGGAAGCTTGATATCATGCTTCAGTGTTTATATAGCAGATAATGTAAAATACACATATACAGGCGTACATGCAAGCATCAAATATTGCAGAATTTGTAGGAGACAAACTGGAATTGAATTTCTCTCACACACAGTCTCACAAATGCACACACAGATGTGCGCGCACACACACAGACACACACACACTCAGGAACTCAAGCAATACAAAAAGAGGAAGCTTCACAGCTGTGTAGTGTTTTACTGTGCTGCAGCCTGGTACCAGTTTGCATATCAAGATTACAACTCATAGCAACACACAGCCCAACATCCAAATGATCATCTTCCTCTTTCCGAGAGGGTTCAGCACAACAGTTTCACTACTTGTCCTGATGTTGCACTAGTAGGTTCGCAGAAA
>CABFOQ010054750.1:12469-61580 GCA_900660455.1 Gephyroberyx darwinii
ATGTGCATGTAAGTGTGTGTGTGTGTGTGTGTGTTTTTTCGTGTGTGTGTGTGTGTGTGTGTGTGTGTGTGTGTGTGTGTATGTGTGTGGGTGTGTGTGTGTGTGTGTGTGTGTGCTTGTCTATGGCATGTGTTGGTGTGTTTTAGTCAGTGGGGGTAGGGGTTGGGGTAGTGGCTGGTCCACCTGCTCGGTCCAAGTCACAGTCCATTCATCTAACTCTATTAAGCGGCATCCTTGTGAGCAGCCTAGCTGTGGGGATCCATGAAAGTAATGCATCCCCATCAAGGCCATGCTTTGTTAGCCAAAACATCATTTGTTAATTACCTTGCAAGTCTTGACTATCCGACTCATACATCATCACTTTCCTGCTGTAAACACCATAAGGCGTGCAACTGTGAAAGATCACCTCCCCCCTATGCCATGCAAGGGCAAAAAATCTGGATATATAAATTGCTACAGGGTTATCACCACATTTTATGCATTGACTTGACACAATTATCCAGAGCAACGAGCAATCAGTGTGAGGTGTCATAAGGAGTTCAAGGGTTCAAGCGCCCTTACATTATTGTTGTGACCATATAAGAGCAACGTTTTAGAAGATAATACGAAGAGATATAAAGAGGGAGATCAAATGCACTTTCTCTCAAAGTAATTAGAGTGAGTAGAGGAGAATGGATTTCATTCAGTGGGGAGAAGGTGATGCGATGTTCTTGAGATGAGTTTTCAACCTACGATGGAGGACGGAGAGTGACTGCTGTCCTGACTGGACTGTAGTAGTAAGGTAAATCCAGGACAGGGAAGAGACTGGGTGGAGTGACCCAGGCCCGGCAGAGAATGGGCAGGCATGTAAGGATGTATCATGCCCTCGAGGTACAGGGGTGCAGATCCCTTCAAAGCTTTGTACATCAGCACCAGAGCTTTGGATTTGATATAAGCAGCCACCACAGAAATATGTGCAAATTGCTCTCAAAGCAAGGTGACCGTGGCAATTCACAATACAACTCTGTTTTATCATCATTCAGTTCATGAGTTACCCCTTTGCTGCCCCTTGTTTTTTCTTGCTTCAAATCTCATGAGGACTCTTTTTTCCTTACCTTGAACTATATTTGGACCAACCATAGATGTGCATTGTTGTTCTGGAGACTTTACGTGACAAGGTCATCTGAGAGTCAAGCACTGATATGTTGAGGTCACCCTAACCTCTCGGTGCAGGAGTGACTGCAGCATCATGACGGTAGCCGCACGTCATCTGAAGTGGCTCCCCGTTGATAAGACAAGTGGGAAAATGCAGAGTGACAGCTATCATATTCACTCTTGCTTCAAGGAGAATTTTACATTGCCTCTTTCCCTCTCTCCTCTTTCTGCAGAAAACAGATCCACCCAATAAACGTCAACACATAGCCCTTTTTAAATTTAGAGGTAAATTATTTCATTTTCAGAAAAGAAGTGGACATTGCATGTGCTGCAAAGACCTTTCACTTGCTTAATTTTGTATGAAACTATTCTGTTTAACCAGAAAATCCTTTTGTGATACAGATTCACCAGAGGCAGATCTAGCTGTGCATCCCTACATGAAGCATTTCCCAACTGCAGTTAGCTTGTAGCTTCAGTGTACAGGCAAACCACGTTTCCCCTTGCAGTTACCTCCACTAACAGAGAATCAGATCACTTTAGAAGCCTTCCTGTCCCATCTCCCCTTGCAGCAAGAGATGTGGTGTGACAATGACCGGGGCTTTCACAAACAATGGAATCCTCTTTCCTGCGCCCAGATAACTCCACCTGACACCTGACACGGAGCATGAGCTCCCACCGGGAGACTGAGAACTCTGTGGCTGGAAAGTCTGACTGGGCGCTAGAGAGGCCTTGGGCACAGACAGAGGCCACAGCATGACTTGATCAAATCCCAGGTAGGAATATTGTTACAGCTGAAGTGTCCATGGCCAAGACCCCAGACCTAAAAAGCTTAGGTTAACCATAGTTCAGTGTTTACCATAGGCTTTAATGTCTACCCATCTATTTTTTCTTCAGTAATTAGAAATGGCAAACAATGAAAATATGCTGACAATGCAGATGTCAAAGTAATTTGTTCCTGCCAAGGTACAATGCTAACTGTGTTTTGTTTTTGTTTTTTTGGAAGGGGTTGGGAGGTTGGCTGCTGAGGAGACCTAAAGGAGTGTGAACCCATAAGCATTAATGGACTATGATTTCAAAGTTGATTTAACTTGAACTGCACTAAGAACATCCTATAAACGTGCATTGTTGGCTTCTGGGGGCTCCAAACTTTGCAGTATCATTAACCACAAAAGGCAGAAGTAATTTGATCAAGGCTAATTTTGTTATTAGCCTGATTGTGTCCTCTGCCTGACCCAGGCAAGGCGACAGAGATGAATAGGAGAGCCTTCACATAGATTGCACGGTGCATGCAAGAAACAACAAACACAGCTTCAGAGCATTTTCCCTTTCTTAACTCTTTGGCTCTGTAATCCCCAAGTTCCCCATTCCATGGAAGATACAATGTCATTTTTAAATGAAGTGCAGTGAGCTCACTCTAATGAATACCATTAAGCACCAAAGGATGGGGAAATAAAAATGATGGTGCATGGAGGAGAATACATGGATACAGGAAAAGGAATGGGGAAAAAAATTACAGGAAGAGATACGGTAGAGATAATGATTTAATTGTATATAAGAAAAAATAGTGCTCCAAAGTTTTACTTCTCACTTGGAAATCTGAGAATTTCTGACCTCTTCTAATTTTCAGCTAATTTGTAAAACAAACAGAGTTCTTATGAAATGACAGCAATCACACACTTTGATTGCCCCTCAACCGCACAGCTGCCTTTGGATCTGAAAGGCTCTAGTACTTCCTCCTGCACAAGTACCTTGATACTAATCAGTCATTTGTAATTGAGACTGACAATTCTCTTCTCTGTGAAAAGGATCTTTTCGTAGCCATGGAAACCAGTGCATTCTTGATCATGGGAAGCCCACATTCTTGATAACATATTGTTGTTGTTTTCCTTGTCTATAATCCAAGATATACATAAGATAACAAGGCTTCTTCATTTGTGAAGTCCAAAGGGAAGGCCCATTGCATGCTGAAATAATTCAATAGTTTCAATGCTGGACTGATGTACTGACAATTTGGATAAATCATCACAATTGATTTTTGATCAGTGGTCACAGGACAGTGGCTGTTTCATTGAGTGATGGACATCTCCTAAAAATGCATCCCTAAGCTATCTTGGTGATGAATTTCAGCAAAAGATCTAAATGATCAAATGTAATTATGATGTGTAATCTGAAAAATCCACTTCTCACTCTGTATCTGCTCCATATCCAAATTATTTCATAATTCTACCCTACGTAGTCTGGAATACTGATGGTGAACCTTGAGAGGACTTGGGCCAATCTCTGAAATGCACATGAATCAAAGTGGAGGGTTGACTTTTGTTACAGAGTGATAGTGACAGCCAACTGGCCCCTGGGGCAGTCAGGAGGGCAGCATCCTCTCCTGAGTTCTACCCTACTGCTTCTGCCTGAGCGCCAGATAGAAAGAATGCATGAAATGCTTGCGAGGCCTGGAAACCTCAAGCTATGCATTTCCTTCGCCACCTAACTTAATATGACATGTATCCCTACAGCAATGCAGATTTAATGCTGCATAATCTGGCTTCACTGACTGTAGGAATGTGGGATCCTATTTAGAATTTAATATGTTTCCCTCCTGAAAGAATACTTTCTTTTTACCAACCACTCAATACTAAAATTGAATTCTGGATTCGTTTGTAGCCCACCAATGACAGCCCAGCTGAGTGAAACATCAGAGTGGAAACTGCAAGAGAGGCACTTTTTATTTACCTTTTAGTGAGGTATAACTGTTCCTTTTCTGTGTGGCAAGCAAAATGGGACTGGCGGTTTTAAAAGCTCAAAGGAATAGCATGTCAATCTTCCGTTAGTTTTAAAGCAAATGCTAGTTTATCTGGACTCCCTACGGTTGGACTGTTTTTGAGACGCTGGTTTACATCTATCACTTTTCCCCTGCTGACTGATGATGACAAGCTGCATGTCACATTTAGGCCTATTGGTCATCACACCCGTAATAAAGTCACTGTGGTTCGGCCTGCAGCATAGACTGTCCCGATCTCATCGTCTTAGTGTGTTGTTGTTGTTGTTACACTCTGGCAACTAAGACAAGTCAGTGTGTGAAACCATACCACACTGTAAATATGCAACACCTTAGTGTCCATCAGGGTACAAATATCTGTTGAACAGCTAAAGAGTTATGTCATAAGGTAATCAAAAGCATGATAATCACCACACTAAAATCAGATCACCAGGAAGAAATACATTATAGCAACATCATATGGCAGCTTGTATTCCTATTTCAGTCACTTCATTACCCCCTGATGTCGATTTCTCATATTTGCTGAGACATGCGCAATTCTCCAGAGCTTGTTGTCTCAAGAAAAGCTGCATCAGCAGCAGGATCGTCTGAAAAAAATCATCTGGGAGAGGGAAAGCCAAACACATCGTCTGTTTATATTTTGATTTATTGCACTTTATAACCAAAGGGCTTTGCTCTGTTGTGCAGACATTCAAGTACAAGCTGATTTATTTTCTTACAATATAGTAGAAGTTGTAATAGAGTGTAATAGCCTGTCGTTTTGTGTTAATGTATGTGTGTGTGCATGCATGCATTAGAAAAAAGAAAACATGTCAGTGAATTGAGTAATGTCAGCAGAGAAGCAGCAGGGGTAAGAAAAAAGATATAAGCCTAAAATGTGCTTGTGACAATGTTTACAGTTCTGTAGGAAGTACAGTGGAGAGGGAGCTCTAGTTCTTCTCCATAATTTAATCCAGCACCAACAATAAACCAAACACAACACAATTTAGGCCCAGATTAGAGGACAGGGCCAGCAATCCACGTACATAAATAGCCTTTTGTGGCAGAACTCTGTCATGACATCTTGGTTGATGGTCAGTCCACTGGTTCCTCACACAGATACAGACTGTTAACTAAACGCAGCTGCACCTCGTTGTCTGGATGGACAGATCTGGCTCTCTCTGGCTCCCAACCAACACTGAAGCACTGCACCGCCTGCCACAGGGCTGTAAACGCTTAGCAACGCAGTTATACGCATTTTCTTATTTTTTATTATTTCTTAGGGTTAGGGTTTGGAACACATTTTGGATACAGTATGTGCTTTAGAGATGTAACTGAATAGATGCATCTTCCCAACTACCAATCAAGTTGGACAATTTTTTCCATTGTTATGTTTCGTCCTCCATGATAACACTGGCTCAGCCAAGCTGCTGTGGTGCCAAAATTATGACATTTGTCACAAAATGATGTACAGTCATGGCAATACTGACAAATTACAATTTGAGCGTTTAAATACAAGTTGCATGTAGGTCGCATGCCTTGGGCATTTTGTACCACATATCCATGTGGTCCAGATCAGAATTGAGAAAATGTGAGTCCATGCAGCATTTTGCTGTCCAATTATTAGAAAACATCAGATCTGTGTCTGTGCCTTAGTGTCAGGTCTGGCTAACTGCCAATATGTTGGGAACACCAGATGCCACTTTGAGGAGCAGATAAAGTAACCAACTCCACCAAATACTGTGATATGATCTGTCATTTTAACAAGGGAACCGCTTCACATATAAGTGCTGAGAATTTTGATGAGATCTAGGTTAAATTACAGCAACAGACCTCTTCAGCAATATAGGCCTACCCACTTCCTCAATGGCCACAACACTACTGATCACACTGCAGTGGAATTAATAATACTTGACAGGAGAAGAAATTATGTATTCAGTCCACTCACCTTTAGTATTTTTGTTCTTCATTTAGACAGTGGCAAAGCAGAGAAGAAAGAGATGGGTACCACAGTAAGAGTAAGTAAGAGAAAGCTCTGATGGGGTGGACAGTTTGCAGAGGCAACTGGGCAAATGGTGTACGATTTCTGATTAAAACTTGAGGTCACTGAAAAGGGATGCAGTGGACTTGCTCATTAAAACAAAAGCTCATTAAATGCACCGGACTCTTTTTGCAAACAAATCGAGCCAATCTGTTGGTTTCGCTTTGTGAAGGAGCCAAGCATTCAAATATCGGTCCTACTTTTTGGAGTGTAAATAGGTGAGAGAATCGTTTCCCGCACGTTTGCATTTGATATTTCCATCAGGCAGGCTTGCCACCAGTCTCTGAAGCAAATCAATCTTCATTTCAACAATCTGAATAGTCACCACTGCCATTCAAACCATTAAAGGTACTCAAAGCACTTCAGCAACGATTCTGGACGTTTGAAATGATTTACCAAATTCATCATGTGAAAAGACAACTGCAATAGAATACTGAGCCTGACATATAATGGTCTTTGCTATCATGCCTTCTAATTATTATCATTTGAACGATCCAAAAACTATGTGATTAGCTCTCCTACTCCATCCCCCAATTGGTGTTTGTCATAATTGGTATAATTATTATCCTTGTCATGAAATAGTGTTTGAAATTGTTTGCCTTTTTGTGCATGCTTATGTTTAGTTTTTGCCAATAACCTAGAAATATATGGTAGTTAGCCCATAGTGGCAGCACTGTAAATTCATTTTACCCATCCATTATTATTCTTTAAAAAATCACTATTCTGTACCAACCAACCTATTCAGTATTTTCCATATTACATAGAAAGTTGGGTTTTTTGAATGTAAACAATGCGGTTGCAATGCGGTAATGTGTTTATTTGTTGATTGTTAAACATTAAAAGACAATGTATTATGAGGAAGTTACAGTGTTGTCTCCAGGTGGCACAGTAATTAATGGCATTAAAACATGGTATGCAAATCATCCCTTGCTGATGTTCCAAACCCATGTCTCTTGTTGACCAGGCCCATCTGTTCTGTTTATGCAAAGGATTCCCCTCTGCATTGGGTTGACTGGGCATGTACAATACCACATAAGGCCACCTCTCGTGTAATGGATGATAAGAACATATCACAACAACCTGCATGCAAACTAGGAAAGATAGGAAAGATATTCAAACATCCTCCCAGAGAAGAATTTATTCAGTGATGGAATACTGCCTTAATAATGTGACAGTTTCAAACAGCATGCGTATTCGCCTGCATGTCATTGTTATAGCCCAGAAGGGCAGATCCTGAAATATGATACTGAAATTAAAATGTCCTAGTCTGCTGACCTTTATATGGATTTTTTATGGGCAAACTTTCATAGTAAGAAAAGTTTGTCAGACAACATCTATTATATGTTTTAGCATTTGTAGCTGCAAAAAAATTAAATCATCAAAACTTCAAAATATTCTTTATTTATACCTCCCCTGGCATATTGGTTGACTGGAGTAATAAATAGGAGGCAGGATTGCTTGCTTACTCTAGTGTTTTGAATGTTTCTGTAGGAATACTAGTTTGTGAATGTTTTAAAATATGCTATTGTGCTGTGAAATATATGCGGGGTGAATGAGTGGTCTGCTCACTAGTTTTCATTCTGAACCAAGAAACTAACAAAAACAAAACACCAAACACCCTGCAGTACTGAAATATGCAGATTCAAAAATTCTTTCCTAAAAATACTAAAGGGCTTAAAATACTAGTCTAATCACAGCCCATGTTCTGGTATTATTGTAGTTATCGCAATGTCTGCAATGTCTGCTGCAGGAATGATGCTTGAGGGCATAAACTGAATGCACGGTTTTCAAGACTGAGAACAGATAGTGGTCCTGCCGGGAGCTCCGTATGTTATAAATGGTTTTGTCAGGAACACAATGTAATTACAGCATTCACAACTGCATTAGATAATAGCTTAGTAAACATATATAAATTTATTAATTCCTCAGATAAGTGTTAACTAATTTTAGTTAATGCATGAACTAATGCTGAATTAAGGCACCCTCATAATAAAATGTTACCAGTATTTCACACTATGTTCCAAAAAATGGGGTACAACTAAAACAGTTGACTGATGTTGACTGTCTCTCAGTTTGTACAGGGGGTAACATGAACATTAGGTTGAACAACATCTTGCATCAGCGGTGTGCCTAAATGTGTATTTTTATATCTACGGTGTATAAGCTGTGGTTAAAATGAAGGAAGTATAATTTGAATTGAATTGAATTGAATTGAACTATCATGTCCCCATATTATAAAGGCTTCTGTTGGTTTTATAGGTTTCCTGCCTACTTATCACTTAAGGGGCAAGAAGTTCTTCTGACATTGACCTTTTCAGGACATTGGTAAAGGAGAGGAAAATGAGGAACGTCCCCAATGCAGTAGAACAGTTATGCACTGAACATGCCTCCCCACATGTGAGTCTAGGTGCAATAATTATTTGTCTGTTTATTTGAAGGCTGCAAAGTGCATCCTGTCAGAGCACTGCCGTAACAGTGAAAGGAGCCTATGATGAAGTCTGTAAGAGATGCCAAATGACTGGAGACAAAAGCTTACCTGCTGCTGGCAGAGATGCATGGCACCCTGGAAAGCCCAAAGTACGTTCATTGTACTTGGTTAAGGATTACTGGCTTTTACAACAGAAAAAAGACAATGGATTTAAATTAAAACCTGATACTGGCTTTTTAAGTAAAAAATGGAACTGGATTCTAAGTAATGTGTGGAGCCACATTTTAAGTGTAAAAAAAGTAGATATGGATTTGAACAAAATTTAGAATTGGACTTTAGTAAAAGGATTAGGATTTTCAACCATGATTTTGAGGATAACCCACTGTTAAGAGTGCTGTTGGCAGGTATTTTAGTGCTTGCTTTATTTGTATTGATCCTTGAAGTAACTACCCTATTGTCACTTTTCTTTGTCTGCTCTGTTGATATTATAGGAGAAGCATTGCAGCTGGCACCTTGGGTGCAAGACTGAGTGTGCTCGACTGGACACCTGCCCTTTTGAGAGACTTCTCTCACTTCAGTAGAAGTTCTCCACCCCAGCCAGCAGTGGGTGGCTTTTTGAACCATTTTCAACTCTGTCCTTAAATCCCCACTATAAATAAAATCCTTTGTGTTTTTGCCAAACCCTTCCCTCAAATCTGGTCCTCAGGGTCCTGAGTACTGCTGGTTTTCTATCCTATCAGGTGTAACTCCTGATTAGACAGCTAGAATTAAAAATAAATAACAAAATAGAAAACCAGCAGTACTCTGGACCCAGACATCCAGATTTAAGGACCAAAGAACCTGCTGCTCAGCCTTGCCACCAGGTGGCATAGTCATAAAGTCATAACATATTCAAATATGAGTTAATATAATGACTACCAAGCACCATGATTAATTTTATTCCCATGGTAGCCATCTCTTCCAGGATGACAGTGGCCTCTCCATAATTTCTTCCTAACTGCTCCATGAAAAGTGAATGTAGGTGCTAGCGGTGTAGCTGAGAACGTGATACTAACAACGCTAGTGTATGGTCAGAGTTTGGATTCCCACTGGAACCACTCATAGTCAAAATATATGTACTCACGACATAATGCCATGAGGCCTATAAGGCACCAAATTGCATATACGTATGTTGCCTACTTGTTTCTAACAAAGTCATATTTAAGGTATCATTAAATATTAAAATTATTAAACCTCTTATTAGGGTTATCTGACGAAGCCAGCCTCCAGCTCACATCCATAGTATATGAACCATTTCACCAATATTTGGTTCTGTACAATTGTGGAATCCATTAGATCTATTAAAGTATAATGTAGTGGTAGCTTTAAGTATTACACCCGTATCGACAGTGACACAATTCTGGTGTATAAATACAAAAAAGGACTCCTTTATTATTCTCACTTTCTGACTTTCAGCAGCAAGTACAGAGATATTGCTCTCACTTTTACTCTCACTAACCAATTAACTGTTCCTGCCTCCTAGTGGTGGATGCCTTAAAACAGTACAGAAAAACTTTCTTAAAGATCCTATAACAGGTATGTCTCCCACATGGTAGCAGGTAGGTATAACATTCTAATCTTTTTCTACAATTTACATGAAACATACAACATTCTTTTTTTTCCCTTACAGGTGCTACACAAGCAAATGGATGTGGCAAGGAGGTGGAGAGATGAGAAAAGATACACACAGCAGAGTTCAAGCTAACTGACTAGTGATGCTCGCAGTCTTTGTTAATGAACCTGTGAGATTTACATACTAAATTACTATCCAAAGCCCTCTCTGGATGGCATTAGGATTACCAGTAATTTTATTTTGCGCATGAATATTGGTATTTTCAGTCAGTCATTCAGACAGTAAAATAATTGATTGGGTCACCTTGGTAATCCAGGGACATGCCAATGTGTCCCACCACACCACGAAGTTCTGACGTCACACACCGGTGTGAGAACAACGCAACAAAAACACATGAATGTTGTTTGTGGGGTCGGAGGTCAGCGATATCAGGGGATTCATGCCAGCAAAACAGGCAAAACTATCTGCAAGTGGCTCCATGTCATTGTAAAGAGTGATGCTACTCTACCCCACCACTGGTTATATGGCCCTTGTATTTAAGATGCCAGGTGCGCAAGTCAGTAATTGCGTGAAACACCAGATGTTGATCCGGATGGGATTAAAATTACCTCAGGATGTCGCCGTTAACTAAAAATACAGTCAGTCATTTTACCAGCGTAGCCAGAGAAAATCACTGAAATGTTTATTTCGGACGGGATGAAATTCCTGGGGTCCTGAAGTAATAAACATCAATCACAAGACTAGGCTTATACCGGTCACCTACACAGCTACAGTACCTCCATACTTACACTGAATACTAAATTAGAACAATCAAATCAAATCAATCCAATTTTGGATATCTAGATCTCATTCAATATCTCTAAAATGTGAGAATTCACCAATTCATTAAGCAAGGCATGTCTCATTAAAGGTTTCCTTTACATTTTGAAATGAAAGCCTTCACTTTTTTCAAATGGTGGATACCTCATTTTGGAACAAAGCAATGCAAATGATTGTTCCATCGGGTTCTCCAGTCTTTTTAACCACATGTCTAACTTGGTGCACTCACCCCACAAATCTGTCAATAAGGCATCTCCAGAGTTATGGTCCTGCTGAGGAATCTGGATAAAGACAAGCTTGTTTTAGGCATTAGCTTGCGTTTAACGAATAAAGCACTAACGAGATAGCGATCAGAGAGGGCCCAACTCCAAAGGCAGCCTGCTTGCCTGGCAGCGCTTGATAATCTCTTCGTTGGTTTCACTCAGCTCCCTTTAATCTGACTTCACATAATCCTTTTTTTACCCTCCTGATCAAGTAAACGCTTAATTATGGCTAATGAATTCCATCCAGAGCTCGGGTAAACACGTCTATCAAACAAGATCATGCTGATTTTTAACTGAAGAGAGAAGAGAAGGGAAAATAACAAAATATGGGAGAGGAATCACAAACAGTGAACGTTTTCTGTGCCAAAATGACTGTGGTCCCTCTCAGGACTTGGAAGAGAGAGGGTACTGTATCTCTAATAGCAGCAATTTACTGCTGAAATCATTTTATTATTATATTTGTATAATAATATTATTTATTTGTAAAATTTTGTATCTCTATGAATTGATTAGCAGTTAGCGTATTATGTGACCCTGAAATTAAACAAATGATCAATCAGTTTATGCTATACATTGTTCATTTGTTTTAAGTTTAGAAAGTATAACGAGAGTACCAACAACCAAAGTAATACTAGCTGCATGCTCTGATAAGCATTTTCATTGGGATTCAGCAGTATGTTTACTTCCTATAAGTAATGCATAGGATTAACTGAGTACAAATGTAGCTGTATACATTTAGCACATAGAGTGCAGTGCTGGTCTAGGAAGTTGCAGGAGTTGCAGCTCTTCACAGTACACCTTGCTGTGTATATGGTGATTCGACTGAAATGTTAGAGATTGGGGGTTGGAATAAAGTTGAAATTTGTTATTTACTCCAGTAAGGCAACCACACTATTGCTATTTACCATGGTGCTATACAGGTTATGGTTATGATTATGACACACTCCGTCAGTTTAAGAAGCTCACTGCTTATCTTGGCTCCGAATGTTGTTTATTGGAGGATTTGGGTTTTCTACGAGCCGCCACTGTTTACTTTGGGTTGCCATTGTCATTCTCTAGCCATGCTTGTCAGTTGGGCCTGGGCAATTTGTGCTTGGCATCCTTGAATAGGGTTCTCCTAATGAGGCTGATAGAATGACCATTCATCCACAGGGGGCTCTTGATGTGCCACAGTTCAAATGTTAATCACCCAAGCTACTTTGGCAAATTGACAGAGCTCCATTCACTGCTTGCTCTGTGAATGTATTCTCTGAAAAAGCCAGACTTGTGTGTCTTCTCTCATCTCTTGATGTGGGACTAGACTCAGGGAGTCCCTACTGACCCTATTTTACAGTCCTCAGCTTACCTCTCTCTCATTTTTTCTGTGTTAACGGACAAAGCGGTGGCACTCTCATCCGCCATGGCACTGCTCTGGGGGATGGCGCTGTGGCCTGCTGACAAGGTCCCATCCGGACTCCCTCCATCATCATGTCAGCTTTCACTGAGAGTTCAGTCTGCTGAACAAAAGAGTCTTGTTTACACTTACAACTCAGCTAACCTCCCTGGCCTGGATGTTTATAACCTCCTTCAATGAAATTTGATAACTGAACAATGTATCATTCAAACTGCACTGAAAGCTAACCTGAAGATTTGAGGTGTAGTGTGGCAAAAATATAGTTATGATATTGGATTAATCTATCTTCTTTATCTGTAGTAAGATCTCTGTGACAAACAAACACAGAGTGCTTCATATTTAGTTTGATTGCGATTTAATCCATCAAGGGTATGCTTTATATAGACTGCCCTGTTTGACTTCGGCAAACAAAAGTAGCCTTGGTCACACGTTAGCCCAAGATCAAAGCTTCCCACGTCATGGTTATGTATTTTGCCCCAGTGAACACAGAGCAATCTATATTTATTTAGCTGTTTACCAGCATGACGTCCAAATGATCCAACGCAGGCCAACTCAGAGGTTCAGTGAAGTCTGGGTACTCAATCACTGTGTGCACAACATGCTCATACAGATTCAGATGATTACACTCTACTTTATGACTACTACTCATTTCTTGATTATGGTTAAACCCTCAGTGGTCCTAATGGCCAGCAGCAGTGCACCTCCTTAGAAAAAGGTGATGAATTGCAGCAAGTGTAACATTTCTGGCTGGGGATCTGGTGGTAAATGTGCCTTTTCTGGTGTGAGACATTTTTGCGACACCAAATTGAACCAGATAGCATAGGGACACATGTTGCTGAGGGTGATATAGTATCTCCTGTATAAATACATACATGGAGATTGATGTACTTTACAGAAAAAATGCACACCAAGAAACACTTTCTCTTCTTACTGCATGATCACGTTAGTATGATGTGACGAGGCCCCTCTGCAGCAGCTCAAATTGGCAGGAGTGGGTTCGAGACATCTGTTGCTGACAGTGATGAAACAACCATTTAACGCAAGGTGACAACCAACACATGTAGAATGATCACTGTTTCAAGGTGTGGAAGTGGCACTGTCATATTCTTAATCATAATATTCATCGCAGCTCTGAGGGCAGATTAAACAGCCCATTACCCAGCTCTCATTAAAGTGTAGGTTGACACCTTCATATGTAGAGCGTATTGTGCAATGTTGTGAGGTGTTCCAATCCATAAATAATTTCCATTAACCATATTTTCTACTTCTTTAGAAATTCAGATTTGTGCGTTCACTCTTGTAACTCTCGTGTAATTTCATATCTTTGATGTAGCTTTGCAGTGCTCTAATGGCTAATCACTGACCATGAACTTTTCAGTATAACTTATTAGCAGTTTATAAATTACTAATGAATTATAACTAGATTAAAAAGAATAGCTATTTTGATGTAAGGGTTACTGACATTTCCCCAAATTCTGATGTGACTGGCTGAGATACTACTCTTCATCCCACTGAAGGCAAAGCTCTAAATGTAAACATGGTTGGACCAGGGGAAATAACTAAGATTTATTGCCTGACAGCATTTGTCTTCTTAACCCAGCCTCAGATATACAAGTGTCAAAAGACAGGCCAGATAACACACTTTAATCACTGTTGTTTACATTACATTCCCCCTCATTGGGAATGTTATACTGCTGACATAACAGAGGAGGTTATCAACCAAATTATAAGAGTTCAATCAGTATTGTACGTGGGTGGAATATCTAGGGATGCTCAGACTGCAAATGTTAGAACAAGCCGAGCTGGGGTGGTAGAGAGGTAGATGAAAGAAACATGAAATGTCTTTAAGCAATGGTTTGCATATTAGATACATCGAAACATTTATTTTAGGAGTGAAGGAGTGAATGCAAAAATCAATATCATAATATAATATTGTAATACTTTCCCACACAATCCTGTATTGATATGTTGACCCTAAATATCAATACTTTTATTTACATTGTAAGCCATAAATGAAAACCAAATAAATGAGGTGCTATTAATTGGTGTTATTGAAAACAGAATGGTCCTTGTCTGAAGGTCCATACAATTTCATCTAGTAATTAATGTAGAATTTTTAATGTAGAATTTATATTAACCTTTTTGCCTAGAGGGAAATTAGTTCAGCTTATTACTGCTAAGCTCAAATCGCCTCATCACCTCATCACATCACCAAATAAGGACTTGATGCTTGATGCTATTTTAATAATATGTTGTTTTTTTATCGAAATGCAAATGACCAATGGTTGCCTACACACAGCATCTTCAAACTGTGATGACACGATTCCATTATGGTGAAAGTCAGCAAACTGTGTCTGTAAAAATAGTCTATATGAATCTGTATTTTCTTTAAGTTTAATGCCAAAAACCGAAGCGAGTTTCCTCATTAGATTATTACATAATATTTATAGGCTTCTATTTTTTCATTACATCAATCTGTTTGCAGTGATCAGAAAAAGTAGCCTCACTAATTCCAGCTACTAAGATAATTTCCTGCTAGAGCAAGTATGCTTCTTTGTGTCCATCAGCAACCCAAGTGCCTGCTGTGCTGTGTCCAGCAAATCCTTTGCAACTGTCAATACAATTTTCCATGTCTTGCCACACAGTCACTCAAAATCCCCAAAAATGCAAAAATAAAGGATGTACCAAATTAAAACCAAAGCAAATATGCAGTAAGTACAGAGCTCAAATGTATTTATTTTTGGCCAATGTCATTTATTAATGTTTTGAATATTGTGTGAGGGTGTGAATCATGTTGATTATGGGGAATACAGGATTGGACTGCCTCCAACAAATCAAGTATCAATGAATACTCCAGTTGGTTTTGTTATGTGGAACGTCGGTGTAATACAGTCAAATGTTTCTGCTCGTTTCCTGAGACCTTGCTGATTAATTATATACAGTGTCAAAGACCAATGAAAATATGACATTGGTGCTTTGCAGTGTGTCTTTCCTGTGATCGGTCTCCTAGAATTCTGGGAAATTGGTCATTGGTCCACTTACCTTTTAAATGTTGCGATTTTGGAGTACAACCAAAATCATCCCTTGTGTCTCTGGTAGATATCTCTGTCTTGTGAACGTGCTAACATATTAGCATACAATATGTTAAGTGCCCGTAGGCAGCTAGCAGTATGTAACATAAGATAGACATTTTAGTAATCCAGAGGTGGTGTGTTTTTGTGGGGTTTTTTTTGCCAATCCTCGTGTCAGATAATGTGTTTCATAATGTTTGATGAAATGTATACAGCGGCAACACCTTATCCAACCGCAGGCATCAGGTGGTGGTGAATTTTATAATGAAAAGAAATGCAGGATAGTTTGGGAGAATATACACTACATTGTTTGTGGATTAGAGATAAAAGAATCACAGGATAGATTGAAACGTGACCTTTTCTGTACATAAGCGAGAGGATGTGACTGACAGTTTGACTGACAACTGTCTGTGCCTCCCTGCAGATCCCAAAGTATTTTCAGGAAATGAGAACGTGAGAAATACGAGGGCAATATCCAGCAAACACTAGACAGCTCAGTAAGAGTGAGAATAGGATTGACAGTTTTCTCTCCACCCAAAAACTCATCCCTGAATCAATCAAAATGGAGTGCTTCTTTGCCTCCTAGAGGCTACTTTTGGTATTTTGTAATTCCCCTGTAACGCCCCAGTTAAACAAAATAGGCATATTATCATTTCATGATAGATATGACCAGAATTACTGTAAATGCTCTCCTATGTTATATAACTAAGTGGAGCTTGTTTTCTTTTGGGAGGAAGTCATTTTCAATTCACAGCAGATATAGCACGAGTGCTGGAGAAGTGGAGGAGAAAATCAAGCAGTTTTCCCAAAGTTTTTACCTCCCCCTCAGGCAGTGAAACTTTTAAGGCAAATCTACCAGTGGGAGGAGAGGGATGACTGTGCTCTTCATGCTAGAGCTCACCTGGGAGACTGACAAGACCTTGCTTTATGGGTCTGCAATTCCCTTCATGTACAACATTTGAGTTAATAGAAGTCTTCATCCCTGACCAACCTCATCAGGAGCTTACTGCCAAGAAAATTAGGGGGCTAAAAATGGCCGAACGGCAGCAGTAGGGTAACTGGGGGAGGGAGGGCTGCTCAGGCAGGACAAAGGAATATCATCACAAGGTTAGATGAGATACGGATATCACAATATGATAATCAGAGCCCGGTTCACAGACATAAAGGATAGCGGGGGCGAACCATGTCTAGATTTGCACATTGTAGTTCAGTACCATAATTGGTTTGCAGCACAATGAGCATCCTGTCAACTTCCAAACCTTTATTAATCAGGCAAGCAAAATCTCTGATAAAGACTTTTTGTTTAGGTGGTGTTTTGTAGATGCATGACAAATGAAGACCTCTGAGAGTATACATTATGTAAGAGATGGGAAAGTGGATTGATAGCAGTGATTTAACAACCAAATAAAACCCCCAGTCATTTTTGTACAGTGTCTGGGAAGTGACTCCCTAAATGAGCTTTTGGAATGATGCATTACGGGAAGGACAAGGGTAGTGCCAAAACCACGCCGTCAGTGCCACTTACTAGGGGAAAAGCTCCTGATAAACATATGGCGTATTCAATCTTGCTAAGCCTTGGGGGGCACAGCAATGAGTGATACAGTGAGGAGTTCCATTAAGGAGTGGCTGCTTGTATTTGCACTTGATTATTGCAGATAGATGCTCTCCCTCTCTATTCCATTGTTTCATGAGTGCTCATTTCCTATAGTGACATCCTTTTAACACAGCTCTCCTTGGGCTCTGCAGTTTTGTGTTTTGTTTATTTTCTGTCACCAAGGATTGGGTCAAAAGCCTGTATACCAATGAATCAAGTTGTCTGGGTAGTTTCAAGTATGGTACACTCCTTTCCATTCAAGAGAACACTCTCACACAAATATGTATGTTTGTATAACGTATCATATTAATGCTGAGACCTATACTCAATCATTTAGGATGTAGAGTACTAGTATACTAAAAGGATGCATTCCTTTGTGTGCCTTGGACAGATCCATTCTAATATTTTTAGCAGGCAGACATCTCACTCTCACTCTCTTTCAAACTGTTTTGAACCCAGGACCATTGCCAAGTCTTTTGATATATGACACAGCCATTCACCCAGATTACAGACCACATGCTATGCCAAGTTAATGTCCCAACCCTTCCAAAAGATTGGTTAAAAGAGAAAGTAAACCTCATCACATTCACACTGACCTGCAAGGAGAGACATTTGTCATAAGCATAGGGTGAATTGGGGTCATACCTTATATTTTTGGCACTTATTCACCCTGGTAGATTGTTGGAGAAAATTTGATTTCTCTTTACGCTGAAGCACTTCCTCCATAGAGCCAGCTGCAATGTGTCAAGGAATTATAAATGACACCTGCCATGTTTTCCAGAAAATAAGAAATGATGACCTCTACCTATTCCAACAGCTGTTGTTGTTCTCTAGCAGATATGCCATCACAGTAATGTGGTAGGACAAAGTGAAAGGTGTGACCTGGAAAACCTGTCAGGTGATCATTTGATTGACAATGAAAGCATGGTCTGTCTATGTCACAGGTCACAGGAGTGAATATCAGAGTGGGACAAAAACAAAGCATCCTCCAAGAATAATTTGTAAATTATTTCTAGGGACACCCAAAATAATCAGCACAAATGTATATTGAAGACAGTGCTGGCTGTAAGACATATGATTTTTAGATACTCTTGGAGTCGGGGTGGCAGTCCTGACATGTTGCCATTCCTTAAGATGCATAATGCACGTTCCAGCTAAATGAGATGGAATGTTCCCTTGATATTCAGGTGGCTTCTATTCCAAAATCTCTAGTCCTGGTATTTCAACAGAAATAAAAAAAATATAAGGAGAACTGTGACAATAATGAATATATTTAGCCTCATCATATGCCATATTACCACTGCACACTCTATCTTAGATGATGTCAAAACTTGTTCAATTCAAATCAGTAGGATTGTTCAACAGAAGAACCTATACAGAAGCCACGGATACACATTTGTATCAAATGCATGTGCATCGGGCATAACTTCTGCTCCGGCGTCCGTTTTCTCCCATATATTGGTATAACTATATTCCTATAGTATTCTTAGTGTCTGCGGCACCCTAGTCTGTAGTGACCTTATTGTACCGTACAGTTATTGCCTACAGTATCATCACAATATTCCCATAGTAAGCCTGTCTTTGGTGCTCTGAGATCGCACTGTTCGGCTAGTATTGTGGTTGGATGTGTGGTCCACAAACACTTAAGATCTTCAAGTAGGCCGTGAGTAGGAAAAGGTTGCAAAGCGCTGTGTTGGACAGCATACACCGCAAATATTGAGGCACTTCAGCTTAGGTGTCAGGGTTCCCAGCTGTCTCAAATCAAGCTGCATGAAAGTACTGAATGGTCGAGTCGAAGTTCGTTAGACTGTAATGTAGTTAAACTTACTGAGGGAACGAAGACAATTAGTTCAACCAGCAAATGTCACATGATTAGCGAGTTAGCCTAGTCGTCAGTAGTTCATGGGGCACAAATCCTTTCACGATGTGGCAAGAGATGCCCAGGTTGCTCTGCACTAATGCTAGTACAATCTGATACTGCTTGCCTCATCTGGCAGAGTTTTGAGAATCTAGGGAGTATTGTGCATGGTGATGGAACCGTATACTAAATTTCATCATGGTTGTCATGTTTTTGATTATGGGTTGACCTATGAGTTTCTGGAGCACATGTGCAGTAAGTCTACCCATAGGAGAGAAAAATCAAAGATGTTATATTTCCACCTTTTGTCTCCTAAACAAAACAAGCTCCAAAACCAAGATAAGATAAAAACATTTTTCTCCTATTTCTCAAATGCAACTCAAGAGAAAAGCACATGTTGATCTCACGCTAAATCGCCTCATCGCCAAATGATCTAAATAAGTGTTCACACTCCTGATCATGAGATTAGAGAAAGAACTCAATAAAATTGCATTTTCCATTGAAGCCACAGGGCCAACAGCCACAGGAGTCACTATATGTCATACATTAGCTCTCACAAAGTCTCAAGAATCTTTCTTCTCTCCCCTCATTGCTCAAAAAGGGGGTTTAGGAGAAACTGTCAGATGCAGGCGATCTAAAATGAGTAAAATTTGAGATCTCCTCTGTTTAGCGATGAAAAGATGACTCTGAGCAAGATTTCCGCTCTGGGTCCATCCCATAACTTGATCCAAACAGGAAGAAGGGGCTTCTGGAGAGTTGGCTCAAGCGCAGTGCATGCCGGGAAGTATGCTAAAATGCTTAAACCAACAGCGAATGCTTGGTAAGATGCTCCTTCAACTCATAATTTTAATTCACAAGACATGAACTAATACGATTGCTAGATATCGGCTTCAGAACTGAAGTGGTAAGTGACTCATTTATAGACATTGAGTTAATAATTAAACATGAGTTCATTTCTCAATTTCAGACAAAAATCTTGTGCCCACACCATCATTACTTTTGTCTGCTGAAAAAAAATTCAAGTGAGTCATTATCATGTTGGGTCATCTAGTCTTTGCCATGCAAACAGTTCAAGGGCTTTGGGAGTCCTCCCATATCCAAATCACGGGTCCGCCAAGGGTTACTTTGCCCCGGGAGCGCCCCATCTGGCCTGCATGAGTCGGACACTGTGGCCGGGGACCTACTGGTCCCTCATGTCCATCCGCGTTACGCGTGCGTGAGTTGGGCCCGATGCAGTGCCGTTGTTACCCTCAAGGCCTTGGTGGAGGGCAGTGAAATCACCAGAAACGCTTGCCCAAGAATAGTTGTATAAGCGTAATCTCTAGTCCCATCATTTTTCAGGTCTTTTGGACTGACACTGCTACTTCAGTTGCCACGTAGGGTGTTCCTCTGCCTCTCTAATTAGACCGCCAATCATCATCCGCATACACTTCCTCATTAGACCTGATCCCCCAGCTATTATAGCTACCTGAAGAATGCTTCTGCCATGATCATTTTGGTGATCAGTTTTGCATATCTCTGGTGGTGGTGTTTGTACTCTGAAAGATTTTGTAAATGCATATTGGTAATAGGCCACCTCTATCCCAAGCTAACCGGGGTATTATCACTCATTTAGCTCACGCACTGATCCTCCATCAGCCAGCTGGTCTAATTAGTGTGCCGTCAACTAGCCCTCTATCAGCTAGTTGATGCGCTGACCCCTCAGTCAGCGTGTCTATGTCATACATGTTCATCAACTAGCCCTCTATCAGCTAGTTGCTGTTGCTGACCCCACCAGTCAGCATGTCCGTGCCATACGTGTTGTCCACTAGAACTCTTTCATGTCTTTGTTTATTCGTGTTTATTCTGTGTACTTTGCTCACGTTCCATTTTCTTGCCCAACCTCGGCAGCCTGTACATCATCAAACGAAAAGAAGATGGAAGACCATAAATGCATGTTTGTTGAACTTACATTAGTGCCATCTGTATTAAAGTAGATATCTTTGGACAGGTTCATCCTTACAACACACTACTACTTCCACTTCTACTAATGGAAGGGATTCATGTACTCCTTTGCAGTTCAGAGTGTTCTGTAGAATAATATCTTTGCACATGAATGAAAAGCTGCATGATTTGAAGGATTTGTAATGCAACATAATTTGGCTGAGCATCAGCCTTAATATTTTACTTGCTTAATCAAACTGCAAGAAAGGGTAATGCACACTACTAATTGGATTGCATCGTTTAATTCAATAATGAACAAGCAGGGAAAAAAACAAACAAATGAGCTCTCCTATTCATTTATGCAATTAATTCCAAATCATATTGTACGTGTCAGTACATGGGGACTCAGTAGTACTATATTAAAAAGCCTGCACTTAAAGCCCCTGTAAGTCACAGTGCAATAAAGTAGCATTAAAATTACATTTCCTCTGAGTATTAATACTTTCAACTGCTCAAAAATGGCCAATTCTCAAAGAGGTGATGCAACTATGCCGGGTTTCCCCCGTTTTTATCTATCTAGGCATTATCGTTCAACTCCTACAGTATGCATCTAGAACAGGCCCACAGTGAAATGTGTTTTATCTTAAACATTTATCTATCAGGTGTGACTTTGGGGCAGATAAGATGAAGCTACAGACAATATTAATGTATTTTTTGAAAAATCTACTTTTTACATGGCGAAAACGCCATGGGTTTCAGTGCCATCAAAGACATGGCTATGGAATATGTTACGATGAATCTATTATGCTTTATTATACTTTATTATACTTTATTTAAGGCCACACAGTCCAACATCAATCACACTTTCACAAGATTGCAAACAACATTAATCACTAGAGACCTCATTCTGTATTTTTGAATTTTCATTGTCACTGATCAGATATAAAAGCAGAAGCATGGCTGTCATGTTAAAGATACGAGCCATGTGCCGATCCTTACCATATCCTTCTCTATTGACACAGGTTCTCCTTGCCTTCTAGCCTTTCATACAATATGAACATGTTGCTATTGCTAATGATCCAGCAGTGGCACCTTCATACCATGTCCCAATCCATCTTAATGGTACAACATATAGCTGTCAGGCTTCTTCTGCCTAAAACTGTCAGGAAGTAAAAGGGATCTGGGCAGCCGGAAGCATCGTCCCTTGGGAACCAGGACATATGGTGTTGAGATGGAGTGACTTGTTATTCCACAGTAAAGGAGTCCCACAGGACCAGTTAAGTAGTAATGACAGTATGGAATAAATTGACAAGAGTCATATTTCTACAGGTGCTGTAGTAAATAAGTTCTACTCATGGTTTTTGTGTTCATCAAAGAGTGCCATTCCTTTTTAAAATAAAATTATATTTGTGTTATTGCCACAGAACTTGCTTGGATAGAGTCACAGCATGAGTTGGGGTTGCAGTGTTATGGTGCTCAAGGCAAGTTCTTACCTTCCAAAGGCTAATAAGAGCCTAATCACTTTTAGTACATCCTGATCTGGCAGGCCAACAAGCGTGTAAAAATCAGTGTTCCCATTAGAGCACGGAACATTGATTAAGATTAAAATTAAGATGCACAACAGCACAGTGAAACCCAAGGACCATGGCATAAGAACGTAAGCAGTTTAATGCACTGGAGCAATCGTTTACTCCAAGACGCTCAAAGTTCTCTGAGTGGTACTTCAATTTTTCTTCGAGGCTAGTATTCCTTGTTCTTGATTACCATTAATAAGAGACTAGCGCAGTTGTTGTCCATAGTTTTAACCACAATTGTCTTCTTTTATTTGCTGGAGTTTGTGGAAAACAGGGATGTCTTTCATGAGGCGTAACCAGACCAGACATGTCGGGCCAGTTCAGTGCTGCAGAGAGGTGAGCGGCTACTCAACTATCCTGGGTCCACTGATTACGATCAGCCAGCGTCAAGCAGCTCCCAGCAGATATCAGCGCATTATCGCAGGTTTAGTACAGCCTCTTAATCACACCAGGCATAGAAATCCATTACTCTCTGTCACATTCCCCCCCAACCTCAGGCAGCTAGATCCCTATCTGCCATTTGAATGTTATGGTCGCTTTCTTTCCATCTTCCCTCCTGATTTTTTTTCCCTCTTCCTTCCCACAAGACTTTTCCAAATGCTGCCATACCATTAACTTTTCTGCATTTGTTACATTCTGTGTGTTTCCATTTGTGTCTGGGCAGTAATCTCCCTGTATATCATCTCAACATTCTATCAGCTTCATCCTTCCGAAAGCATATTGTCCCCCCTGTCAACAAGATATATGGCATGCACTGCAGGCTGTCAGTTGGAGTTGGAGGGCTGATATTCTTTCCAGTGTCATGCCTTGAGATTGTACATATGTGATGTGACAACCAGATTGCATAATTCTTCCTGAAAATAAATATTAATTTGATTGACAAAGTTGACTGATATTATTGATTTCAATTTCATTTTCAATTTTCCCTCTTCCTATAATTATCATATATATGGTCTACTTTCTCTCTCTCTATATATAAATATATATAAATAAACTACTTTATAAAGAATTACTGAATTATTGTGTATGATATGCACATACATACATACATACATACACATCATGTCATGCTTTAAAGTTTGTGAACCTTACAGAGGGTGGCCATTATGAAGAAATAACCTTTTAAAATCCTTGTCTAAATTTCTTAATAAAGACATCACAAATAAATAACATACATGAATAAATATTGATACACCTTCATTCAGTCCCAGTCTTCAGCATCTTCCTTGAGGGATTTTCACCCACTCCCCCTTAAAGATCTTGGCTGATTCAATGATGTTTGAGGGCATTTTCCTGGCTACCCTTACACAAATGTCATTTTTATTCAATGTTCTTCTATTGTTGACGGATACACAATGACATTAGATGCAGCAATGGAGGCATGTAGATCTCTAGCCCTAATCCAGGACCCTGTGGGAGTCTTTCATTGTATGGGTTTTTACTTCTCCAAAGGGTCCTGTCCTGTTCCATTGACTTTTTACCCTACGAAAGTCTGCAAGCCCTATAACGAAAAAATGACGCTGACTTTCACTTACCCAAACAGATGTCTGTAATTCTTCACTTGTTTACTTTCACTGTGGTGGCATGCGTGCATCTCCTATGCACAAATAAACATAGACTTTGTTAATGACAGGTATACCCCAAATTTCCAACGTAAAAAAACAAAGATGGCTGAGAGATGCCTCTAATTCTTCGTCGGTACTCTACTTCCGAGCAATATGCACGCTGCTGCCACCTGTGGTTACTTCTAATAGCCTAGGTGCGTGACTTTTATTACCTTAACAGAATCGAGTATTCATGTAGCAAAAATTAACCCCTCATCAATCTAACAAATCAATTTAAAAAATGTCCATGCCAAGATGTCAGAACTGCAAAGTTGACCACCAGTGCCAGCAGCTTGCAGCTCGGAAGAAAAGTGCCGAAGAAAAATTTGAGGCGTATGTCAGCCATCTTTGATTTCATTACAATGGAGACGTTGGGAGTATACCTGTCTTTAACAAAGTCTAAAAGTACATAGGACATGTAGCTTGTGCCATCGTGGTGAAAGAAGACAAGTGAAGGATTACAGACATCTGTAAATTTGACGTATTGGTTTCGTTATAGGGCTCTCCGTAGTCACATAATCGTTCCAACATTGGAGAAAATGCAGACAGCTAAAGGGAGCAACGTTTATTGACGACTGGCTGGCTTTGTAGCTGATACAATTACGATTCTAACGATGTATAGTTTGTTATGGTTCTGTGAAAGGGCTAGCTTTGCAGCTGTGGTGTAACAGAAGGAAATAACTTTAGCCAATAGCTCAGGACGCGTGCGTTATGCTAGTGCTGATATATACGCATGGGACAGAGGCGCTTCAGGCACCGGCAAAACAGGCTATAGAACTTTGGTTTTAATTCTGTTTTAGTTTCTTAAATTTTGTTTACAATGCCGAAAGCCAAAGATAAGACACTGTTTACTGTGGATGAGAAATAGGAGGAAATCTGTTGCTAGTAATGAGAAACTTGTTTGTGATGAAGACAGCGATGTTAGTAGGATGGACTCCAGTAGAGGATGGTTATTGATGGCCTGGATGCTGTTTTAGGTCAGTGAGTATTTAAATGCACCCTTACTAGAAATGTTGTATATCTCATTTAATGTGATTGGAAAGTAGTTGCTTTATAAGGAATTAAATAAGGACTGAATGATAAAAACAAAAAAATTATATAATTACACAAGGGATTCATAATCTTTCAAGCATGACTGTATATATAGCAGATATATGATAATTGTATAGAAAAGGATATTGATATGGTTGCAGTTCCACTTAAAAAAAAAAGTGCTTCAAAAAAGCATGTGGATATAACCAATATTTTTTGTTTATGCCTCTGTGCAGACTATTTTTGCTTATACAAAAATCAATAGAGCTTGAGTTATCCATTCCAATGTGTGTTGGAAGAGAAAGCCAAAGGGGAGAGCGAGCGGCAGCAAAATCGATCCTGAGATATTGCCTTATTTAACAGGTGCCATAAATAGCAGCATTATGATGTTAACTATTGCTGAAGTTACCAAGAGGACAAGGAGAGGTCAGACAACATGTTACGTTCACTTTTTTGCCTGCTCAAATTTATCCAATGTCTCTAATGTATCTAAGATATCATTTCCTGCCTACCGTCAATCCTGTATCCAGGTACATTCCTTTTTCAAAGTACTAAAATTTCCCCTGCATTTCATATTCCTGTAATATACACAACTGCTTAGAAAGTGAATACCTTATCAGTACAACCTTGATCAGTTATGCTAAGTTCAGCTACATAATGCGGGATGGAATGGCCTTAATGTCCATTGTCATAATTTTAACAAGGCTGACAGGAAGTGCATACTGAAATGAATGTGCAAGCTAAATGAAGGAGACATTTGTGACAGAATACTCAAAATTAATCAATGAGGACAATTAGGGGGAACACAAGTAGTTTACAGAAATGGGTCCATCAATAAGAGTAATATACCATTTTCAAGGGAACGGGCAGCACTAAAGAGATTCCAGTAAGTAAATAACATTGTAATGAAGATGATTAATTGTCTGGGGTGGGGGGGGGGTTACCCTCATCTTTGACTGCACAGTTACACTAGTAGCAGAATTGCATGTTGCATGAATGTACCATGAGAAGAGAAACCTTTTACAAAGTGCATTTATTTTAACTATTTGTTTTAACCGTTTAATATTGAATTTCATATTGAATATTAAGGGTTGAAGCAGTAACATATACTGCTTTTCTTAGTAATTAGCTAGGGCTTCTATATATTAAGCTGTTACTGCGTGGCCACATTCCAGCAGCATCTGCTGAACCTGTATTGCCACCTTTAGTGTGCCCTACCACAAGTGAGCCTCAGATATAACCTCCTCCAAATCCTTTTACCACCTCCCTAGCTTCCTCTGCATGTGAGCCGTCCTGGCACAACTACAGAGAAAAAAGGTCTTATCGCAAAATTTACTCACATTACAGCTAGGTCCACTCACTATTCAAGGATAAATCTCACTCCCAGGGTCAGAACTTAAAAGAGTAAAAGGATTAAAAAGCAAATGATACCGAAGCATGGGATTGTGATGTACATTTAAAACAAGTGAAAAGCAGCGCATCGCTAGTTACATGCGTACCAGCTGTGCAAAAAAATATAATATTGATAAATAAAATCACCAATAATAGCTCACTACTGCAACTTAACCAACGCTGCTGCTAGCAACACAGGATTAAGCCCATTTACAACAAAGAAGTCTAATAAGCAATGTGCAGTGTTTTCACCTACATATCCGTTGTTTCATTCAACAATTCCATTGCTGCCAGAAATTTTTAAAAATTGTCATTTTCATTGTGTGAGACCACTCTTCCAAACTATTCATTCAGATTTTCAACCTATATTTCAACAATACATGGACAAACTAATCTCCCCTTTGAAAACAATGAAAACATGTAAAAAATATAGTCATACATCATAGCTGATACAAAAAAAATGTATTAATCAGGAAAGCATACCCATTTTTGAGTAAACACAATTGGGTTGGCACTAAATAGAAATTATTTAGACCACATCATTGCCAATCACCAAAAAACACTTGTTCCCAGCTGAATGTCTTTTACCACAATGCCAGTGATGTTAAGAGGGGCAAGAACTCACTTCAGCTGGCTGTCAGCTTGACAGAGAAACAATACACTCCAATACACCCTGCTTAGCACAACACAATACTCAGCAGTGGCAACTTTGAAAGCAAAAAAATCCTGACTACACTGGCCAGTTGAAACATTATGATTGAACTTCAATCTCAGATCTATTCAATATGATTGAACTTCAATTTCAGATCTGTTGCCACATACTTCTAACAGGGCTGCTGAGGACTTGCAATCTTCGCTGCCTGCCGTTTTATGAATAGAAACTCTGATTTCAGCCATTGCTTTCACCAGTGCTGGCATACATCATTTCTAGTATATCTGCAGAACAGAAGACAAACCAGTTGCTAAATACATATGTTTATAAAGAGGAAACAGGTAACACTTTAGATTAATGAATGTGTTATTAAGCAATCTATGAGTTAATGATGAATTAAACAGTAGGTTACCTTAACATATTTTAAGTATTAAATAAGTAGTACATCATTAGTGGTACTACTTCCAGAATTTCCCCTCGGGGATCAATAAATCATCTATCTATCATCTATCTAGTAATGACATTAGTTAAAATTTTATATCTGATTCATAAGTGAAGAATACTTTTTTCTATCCAAAATCATTTGTACATTATTACCTAGATACACTTCTTTAAGAGCCCATAATGCTACCATTAGTTTTACTAAAGATGTATACATTATCTGTTTAGCATGCACTAGAAATATCTTTGTGCCTATGTAGGCCTTGCTCAAATACGAAGTGACCAATCATTTCTAGTTGATTTCCACATTTAAACATCTGATGATCAGGCTAACATTTAATTTCATTTGCTGTTTGGCTAGTCTAGACCTACCAATAGTCTAACTCTGAGCCAGTTATATGAGCTGAAGTAGCTGAAGAAACTGTAGTGTAGAGGTAAAGGTTCATCAAAAAGCTAATGGCTAGGTAGTTCTCTACCAGTTGGGATCAAAACAGGAACGAAAAAAAAACAACATTACAATTTTTTTTTACATTTTGCTAGATTGCATACCATACACCATTTTTAAAATTTTTATTTGAGACCACAGAATCATGTTTGACCTCCCTACCACATGTATTTCAAACATGTGCAGTTCAACAAGGACCAATGAAAATCCTACAGCATCATCAGCACATGCCCTTCTGCCAACAATTACTTGTGAGTTCAACCAAGATGTTCAAACAAGATGTTCATAAAACATGAACAGTATTCCCTAGAAAGGCTTTCCAAGTGGGCTGGTGGACAGTTTGTTACTGGCAAGCAGAGTTGTGCCTGTGTCTCAATGCTACTGTGTCCAAACAAGAAAGAACCATGGGCTGAATCCATAGCAAGCCTGTTTGTTTGGCCAATGGGGTGTTACAAGTGAAAGATATAGAGGAGAGAAAGAGAGAAAGATAGATGGATAGATATGTAGCACGTTAAACGTCTTTGCGTAGCTACACAGAGAAGGGTTTCATGGGTAAGCGTAGCCCACAGATGCTCGCAGACGGGTCAATGCGCACACCTCCCAAATCTCGGCTCGCATAGCTGCGGTCGTGTGCGTCAAACAACCGCTGGTTGAGCAGGGGAGTGTAGCCGGTAGCATCAGGGGTTTGGCCAAGACCCAAAACAGAACTAAAACAAACAAACTAAATCAAGCGAAGAATAGCAATGGAGCAGTTTGCGAAGCGACTTTCAGATGAGGTCCGCAGAAAACAAAGGAAAAATAAGTGTACGCGTTAACACTACGTGCAATATTGACTTTCTATTGGCTTCAAATAAAACATCAGTCAAAACAGATTTGGTTGTTGATTGGATGAATTGTTCTTTGTCTGATACTTCCATTTATTTATGCAATGATGTACCTTTTTTATTATTGTAATAATCTAAAATAAATTATAAATTATATGATATTTCCACTCTAAACCGCTGGGAGATAGATAGATCGATAGATAGATAGATAGATAGATAGATAGATAGAGATCTCGCTGTCTTTGCTCCTCTTCCATCTGAGATAGCTGCAGAGGTATAAGAAGAAGAGTAGTGCTGTAGGTTACAGGTGCCACACTGCAAATGTCACACAAATAGATGACTGTATAGTCTGTCCAACAGAGAGATGGAGAAGGGTGTGAAAAGGATGGGTCAACCATAGAATGATGGTGAAAACCAATACAACATGGCAAGACAGACAACAGCCTACAATAGCATGGTCGGGAGAAGAAAATCACGCATCAGAAGTTATCCATCCAAATTGTGCCTGCAATATCAAAACCAGAAGGTCACTCTGGCCTTTTCATATAGCCAGAAAACAACAGACCAGAAACCAACCAATTGCTATAGTCTGGAGTAACAGTTGCCTATGAGTATTGTTTTGAGAGGCTCATTCTACTAAAAGCATCTCAGACGAATACAGTCACAATCCCTGAGGGCGATTTACTCACAGCTTTTTTAGTCACTTTTACTTTTTAAATCTAATCCACAGATCTGCAGTCCCAATTAATAGCTCCAAGTAAAGTATTGGTGTATGTTTCGTAGAATTCCTCTCATTATTTTAGAGTTGTTTGTTCAGTTAGAGCGGAGTCACTGGTAGCTAGAGCTCAACAGATGAGGTCTCTCTTTCTGAGCAGCTGTTGCAGGTTATTGATGACCTCATTAGAATGCTGCCTGCGGCACGACGGCTGACTTTGAGGGACTTTCCATATGCAACGGCACAAACCGCCACCAACGTCTTTGCCACTCACTCCTTGCCAAACACCATTTCCTAACAGCCTTTTCAGTTTCAGAAGTCAAAGGCGAGGCATTGCAACACACACAGAGGAGTGTGTGTGTGGATCCTAGAGCCGCTCCCAAAACCGGATGAAAAAAAAACGGTTTTGGGGTATACCTCAGTGTTAAATGAAGGCGTTCAGAATTGATATGCAGCATGCAATGAACTTTCAAAGCTATTTACTGGAAGTCCCTCAAAATCACTCAAGTCAGATTTTGCAATGAAAAGCCTCCAATTCAACTAATAGGAGCTGTTGGAGTGCTCCCTCAGATTATGAATGATATCTCCCAGCTAACTGTTTGTGAGTTGGACTAATCAAAGATTGAATTCTACTTTGAGCTCTTCCAGTCACCTGGAAAGGTAATACGCCATCTCATTTATGCCCAGCTACAGGTGCTGTCACTTTAACTTTAATATCTGAGACACTAGCTTGCATTGACAAAGCCTCATTGAGCAATAACACTGTAATTAAATATGACTTCTCATTTGGCCCATCTTACCAACACAGGCAACAAAGGACCACAAATGTAATGCACAGTAGCAGATATAAATTACTATTTTCAGTGGCTACACATTAACATTTTTGTAGCATTGTGTGGCTATTAAAAGCAGCGTAGCACAACCAAAGTCAGCCATCAGCTGCCATAAATATTTACACCGAGATGCACATGTTTTAATAATGCATTTTACTGCTACATTAAGTGTTTGGCTTTGTTTACAACTGCATATTTGAAATGGATGTACCATTTAAAGGATTGCTGGTTAATAGTTAATGATTAATGGTTTACTGTCTGAAACAGGAGTTACCCAGCCAAGCTCTTACACTTAAACTAAATGCTCTCAAATTCCTAGAGTCTTGAAATCAACTCGAATCATTTAAAGACCAAAACTACAGCGAAGAAGTTAAATTCATCATGATTCAGATTGATCTCTGTTTTGAATGTGATGCAGATGTCCATAATCAATTGAATATTCAAGACAACGCGTAAGATAACACGTTTCCATTCGTCACCATCACAAGAGAATAGCACAGATACTACCTTTCAGTGACATTCACAATTTTCTCAATATGTACTGATATGTGATACTAGGTTTTCATAGTGAGCCCACTGTATCTTGATACTGCCAACCTGCAAGCCCTTAGAGGTCCAAAGCAGCTGTTCTTTGACTTACATACCACATATTGGGTTAAACAAAGCACCTAGCCATCTCTGGCAAGCCCACATGAGATGCCAAGAGACTATGCCAAGTCCCTCCAACTGTCACTTCCTTATTCAATATTAATGAGATGCTTACACAAAACTATGCCACTACCTTCCAAGTTGCCAAACAGTTTTGAGTAGGAACATTTGTTTCCTTGGTGATATTATATTTTTCAAGGTTCTTATAGTGAGTCAGAGAGGGAGGAAGGTGACATGGGGGTTTTGGACTTCATCTGCAGGCTGCTCAAATTGGCCTTCACAGCCCATAAACTTTCCCCCAGTCAGCCAGACGCCCTCTAGCTCCTTCCCTGTGGACAGGCCATATAAAGTCTTCTTATAAGAGAGAGAAAGAGAGAGACTGTCCTGTTTCCATCACTAAAGAGTATCCATGGTGTGCGGAGGATCCAAAGACAAGTGCAAAAACCTGCTCTTCACAATAGTAAACTAAAATGGTAGACAGTAAACACAGATTTAAAGGAAAGCCATGTCAATCTAGGATGTCTATTGATAGCCAAGACTGAATATGTACTTCAGCTCCCAACTGCAAAAGCAGAACAGAGAAGCCAGCACAAACCTATCCACCCGTAATGGTCAAGGTTAAGTCAAACCATTATTGGTAAGCATAGTCTTTGTACAATCTTGATATTTTATCTTACCAACCACTTGTTTGTTGTATGTAAATTTTAGGGAGGTTTACATGAAAGGATACCTCTGGATGTATTGGCTGCTCCCCAACTAGGTGGATGGATATGTAGGGATAGTTTGATAGAGAATAACAAATCATCTGTTCGTGAACCTCTTCCCCTGTGTAACAGAACAGAGTCTGGTCCTGGGCGAACATCAAACAGCCTTGCTGTAGGCAGCAAGCAACCTTGGGATAAAACACTGACAGTATCTCCTCAGGTAGAAATGAGCAAAGAGATCAGAAGCTCCTGTTTGATGGTGAGCAAAACCTGCCTTGCACAACAAATCTGAACCTCAAAAAACATACACTCGGTCACTTTATTAGGCACACCTAACCAGTACCAGGGAGGACCCTCCTTTTTTCTCCAAAACAAACTAAATTCTTGGATTCAACAATGTGCTGGAAGCATTCCACGGGGATCTTGGCCCATGCTAACTTGTCATGCGGTTACTGCAGATTTTTCAGGGGCATATTTGTGCTGCCAACATCTCGTTCCACCTCACCCCAAGCTGTCATTGGAGCAGACCAAAGTCACTGTCATGTTCGTGGAACCATCTTGAAATATAGTGTGCTTTGTGACATGGTGCATTATCCTGCATGTAGTATCCATTTGACAAAGGGTAGGCTGGCCATGAAGGGATGCACCTGGTCAGAAACAATGTTAAGGTACACGATGATGTTCAAATGTTCACCACATCATTGCACTGCCAGCAGCCTGTACTATTGACGCCAGACAGGATGGATTCATGCCGTTTATGCCAAATTCGGACCCTGCCATCAGCCTGTTGCAAGAGAAACCAGGATACGTCAGACCAAACATTTTTCTACTCAATCATCCAATTTTGCTGAATATGTTCCCACTGTAGCTTCATCTTCTTGTTCTCTTGCTGTTGTAGCCCATCCACTTCAAGGTTTGATGAATTGTGTCTTCTGAAATGCC
This sequence comes from Gephyroberyx darwinii, assembly GCA_900660455.1. Lineage (NCBI taxonomy): Eukaryota > Metazoa > Chordata > Actinopteri > Trachichthyiformes > Trachichthyidae > Gephyroberyx > Gephyroberyx darwinii. The sequence goes on from CABFOQ010054750.1 coordinate 45,164, forward strand.
CTTCTGCACACCATTGTTGTACTAAGATGTTATCTGCGTACTTGTGGCCTGCCTGTTAGCTTGAACAAGTCTTGCCATTCTCCTCCAACCTCTCATCATTGAAGTGTTTTCACCCCCTAGACTGCAGCTGACCGGATGTTTTGTTTTTCACACATTTTTTGGTAAACTCTGGACACTGTAGTGTGCAAAAATACCATGAGCTCAGCTGTTTCTGAGATGCTGGAACCAGTGCATCTGGCACCAACGATCATACCATATTCAAAGTCCCTGAACCTTTCAACCCTGAACCTTTTGACCCTGTCTGTGTCATATACATGGAGGAGTGAGCTGTTCAAACCGAGAGATGTACCTAATAGAGAGGAATGTACAACGCAATGTTAATAAACTGCATAAGCACAGTAAATATGAGGACCACTGTGTATGATGTAACAGATACACAGCATTCTGCATAAAACGTTCAATAGCGTTATTTTGTTTACACTGGACAAAATTGATGTTTAACTAGTACTGTATTTTTTATTCATAAAGTGCCTTTATTCCAGTCACAGTCATTATCAGGGTCAAATACCGAGTACCAAAAGAGCAAGTCACTAAGGCATTCAGCCCATTTCACCTAAAGTCAAACAGATAATTCAACATGATGGTCTGAAGATAAAGCTCTGATACTGTGTGGTGTCAATGATTTGCAATGAAAGAGATGGGTCTGGAATAAACAATAGCTTTCTCTCATTCCAACATGCTTCCATATGGTGTCTCCCTGTACAGACACGATGCATGTAGTGCCAGGCTCATTATGCATTAAGCATGAATATTCCCTCTGAGGTACCTCTTCATTAGAACACTATGGTGTACTGTAATTACACACACATTAATTATTCACCGTTACTAATGTTATTGGGATGGACAATTTTAGCCACCTTCTATTAGTCTTGTATTCCAGTTCTGGCAAAGAGCCTACAATTTTGAAATGAAAACAGAAAGATGTAGCAGCAATAAAATCTTCAAAGTCATGTCAAAGTTTCTATCTCTAAAATCTCCATGTGATGTTTATCAAGATTTCTCTTGGGTTGTGGGCTGAAGTATGAAAATGCCACAAGATGTTTGCTCTTTCATGACATCTATTGCATGAAAACACATTCCCCAGCTTTTTTAAGTAAGGGACCTTTCATCCTTTAAAGTTAACTTTCCAGGCTCCTCTTTGTAATGAACCCTCTGTTCTTTGTGTTTGACATGGAAGTTGATACCTACCTACGTTCCTCAGATGCCAGAGAGAGCAATCTTGTTTCAGCTGCATCCTTCAATACTACACATCCTGGTATTCCTGGAGGGAATTTGTTTGCTTGCATGATGCCATGGCTTATGCTAAGGTTCAGCGCGTACTGGCCCTTCTATCAAATCAATCTTCTGGTGCAGCTTCAGCTAAGATGGGTCTCTCACCCTATGGGTCCGGAGAGATGGGCATGGCATGGGTTGCCATTCATTCACCCTCAAATGGGTTGATGATGCACAGCCATCGGGCTCCAGCACATCGCCCTGGAGTGTCAAGCAGAACATCACCCACTGACAGCCACGTCAAGGTCATCAAGAAGAGCACTGGTCTGGACATCTGCCATCAGAGTGAGAACACTGCCACTGGCATGCATGAGCAACAGACCAAAGCAGCCTCCATACTGGCAAAGACACTTGATGTCAGTGAAAAGCTTTAGGTTGTAGTTTTCCCAAAGAGCACTTCACCTACAGTGTATGTACCTACACTACAATACAATGTGTGAGAATAAATCTTCAATTAAATGATATGAGAATAAATCTGTAAAAAAAAAAGTGTTTTTACAGCACTACAGTGTCTTAATGTCCTATTCATTGCACAAGTTATTCATAACATGAGGACCACTGTGTAAAACCACTCTAGATAAATAGTTTATGGTTTTACATCAGACTTAAGCCCATTAAGATGAAATCAAACAGAGATGTTCCATCATAAAAAACCTATCCTTCTCTTAAAAGCTACCCCTAACATAATTAAACTTCACCACATACAACATACTATGAATAGAATGATTCACTGCATTAAAATGCATGTAATAACTGTATAGCTGTATAGATTGTCAAAATGGTGTACGGCTCTGTTCTTAAAATAGTCTTTATTCTTTGACCTACTTCTCAGAGATTGTTATCTAAATTACTGCACCACCACTCACAAGTTTTCAAGCTCAACTTGTAGTTCATCTATAAAAGTATATACTCTAAGTAGCTCATGGTGTCATTCTCCCAAATTCTGTTTTATGCTCCCTGAGTCTGTCATAGACGTCTTGGTTTGTCTTTATCTGCTGTATTTTCACACATTTATTGTTGTCCCTTGTTGTTGTCTTCCTTTCCTCATATCCTATTACTACTCATTCCCCTTTCTTCACTTGGTCATTATTCACTTTTAACCCATTGCTCTTCTTTCCAATTTCCTTTGTGTAGATTTCAATTCATGTCGGTACTATCCTCCAAGCATTCCCTCATTATCCTTGGCCTCTTCCTATTCTCACCCCATCTTTTCTCATTTTGCCCCACTGCTCACTCCTCCACCTCTCATGTCCTTTCACATCTCTCTCTTCATCTGGCTGGCTCCCATTCTCACTCTATCTCTCTCTCTTTTACATACTCCTGATGTGCTCCTGCTGGCCCCAGCCTGTCCGAAGGGATTAATTGATAGTGAGAGATAATAAATCTTCTCATTAGGTGCAAGGCCCCTGCCCATTGCTCATTACGCGCCCACTGCTCCGCAGTGCCATGGCCTGGGGTTTCCCCTGCTTTTTTAACACGCACGTCTGCCATCTTGATGCCAGCAAGGTTAATCTCTCTCTGTCGTAGTCTGTTGGCTAGCTCACGCAACGGCTCACATTCTGGCAGAAACACCAATTGGGGTGCATATGTTTGTGTTAGCACATATATTTATTCTTTTATTCTTTCCTAATGTTTCATGTGTGAGAGAGCAGCCGTATCATATAGCAGCCATACCATGTAACCATAACAAATATGTTCTTTTGCATCTGTGGACCCAAAAATAGGCCTAGAATAACATCCTGCATTGGATGTTGAGTGTACTTTTGCTTTCTTCTTAAGTTTTTTGATCATAGGTAAGATAAAAAAGAGCCCATTCCCTGTTCCTGTTGATGAGTAATCCTCAATATCCAGAGAGACATATTGGGAGATAGACAAACTATCATTCATTGTGTCTCTCTGCCCCTGGAGTCTCAGATGAAAACATTGGAGATGGGAGTCTTCAAAGGTTCCTCCATCTATCTTTTCAGCACACAGAGGTGCCCCATGCATTAGCCAGTCGCTGACCACAATAGATTAACAACACACATACACGAGCATCACACACACACACACACACACACACACACACACACACACACACCTACACACACACACACACACACTATCCAGTCTTTTATATCCCAGGGTACACTTGGTGTGTGGACTAGTAAGCATGCGTGGAACATGACCTCAATGAATTTGTATTAATGAATTTTTGCTGCTTTTTAATAAACCATCATTGGTGAAACAACAAAGCCCTATATTATTTCATAACTATATATCACTAATTATATAGTATATGGTAATTGTCTCATTTTTTCATCATTTCCATTAAATAGATCCATTGCTCACATGGTGAACAATATTGCTTTATCTATTTGTGTTTGGTTAAACTGATATTGGTGATATTGTGATATAATATAATATATTGTGATATAAGTGATATTGCCAGAAACGTAGAATCAATCAAACAATATTTCAGGAGATATAAATAGTTTGTATTTTTTATTTAAAACTTCATATAACCCATACAGCAAACTGTACAATTGAATTATTCACAGTGTGTTAAAAAGAAAATAATTCAATAGCTTCTCTATAATATTTTGAATTTCCCCATGTTTTACTCGGATGTCGGTTATTCTACTGTTCTCTTAACACATACAGTTACTAGGAAAACAAAATCTTTTTTTCTTTTTTTTTTTACAAAACCTTACAAAAACTATATTCATAGAAATTCTGCATGTCCACAAAGAAAACCCTGGTTGGCACCAAAATTCATTGTATTGTTTGAGAGGTTTTCTGCCAAATGATAGAAGCTCTGCAACTCAAAAGAAAGGTATACATAAGAAGGCATACCGCTGTGACTGTTGGAAATCCAAACTCATATCACACTGCTAATGGAACACAGGTTATGTAGCTTACATTTTGCATTACTTTTCTCTCACATTTCATACAATTTTGTGTAAAATGACAGTATTCACATTAATTTATAAAAAAGATGTATATGTTCAGTAACCAAACTGACTGAATCAGCCAAATCAGAAACCCTGCTGTAACTTCAACTAAGTTTGATAATGACGCCATTTTCAGTTATTTTCACATATTACAGAAGTGGAATACAAGCAAAGGTGAGTCTTTGAATCAACCTGCATCAAAAGCTACACATTAGGGTAAAAGAAATATAGTATAACCACGTATCAGCCTCAATCATACTTTAGGGCAGATCCTAATGGGGTTTCAGGAGAAGTAATGATCCAGCTATATCAAATAAACCCTACTCTAAGGGAGTGTCCCCTAAATTGTGGGGGAGCTCAAGATTACAATGTCATGTTCACTTCATAGAAATATATTAGGCGTAATAAAAGAAGATTTACATATATTTTCCACTTCTTGATGATAGTAATCCAGTATACTATAATATAATGCATTGCCATTAAATAAATAAACAAGGTTTGGGGCTGTGGAACTAGGGTGAAGTGAGGAAGGAGATTAAAGTGACCTCTCTAATGAAATAAATAGCATCTATAACATATTTAACTGTGAACAAAATTTATTTAACAGTATAAATTTAGCAAAATACATTTTCTCCTGCTCATCTTATCTACATACTCTACTTTGCAGAAGGGAATTGATAAACATTTACACAATGAATCTCTACCAAACCAATGATAAGTTTTACAGATTGGAGTTCCCTTGAATCGTACATAGTTGATATCATTAATGTGGAGCCTAATATTTTTGTTTCGATTTATCAACAATATAAACCTCACAGAGGTTTGCTGTCCATTCAGCTCCCAGGTGACAGCAGCTCACAGACTCCTCGAATCTTCCTACAGCATGATATTTGTTGAAGATATACAGTTACTTAATAGGCATTAAAGTCAACATGAACACACAAAATCAGCAAACATCTGTCTTCTGTCTACTCACCACATTACCTTTCAGCATGTTCACACTAGAAGTGTTGATTCACTCAATAATCTCTGTCCGTGCACATTAGGAAATTAAACAGAAAAAAGCGCATGTCTCACTAGTCAGAGCTTACCTATAGTGACTCTCTTTTCTCATTTAAAGCCAACCTAATGCTCAATTTTAATAATGCTCATGATAAAACAACCAAGAAGCAAGTATGTTGCCAAAAAGCTTCTAGATCACCGGAAAAGGAAATAGCTGAACAGTGTTCAAATACTGGGGACATTCAATGGTCCTGTAGCCACACATGGACTAAGACCAGCATGTTTTTCAATGGATACATGTCACAATTAAATGCACTTTAAAAATGCACTTTAGTTTTAAGGTCACAGTCTCTTGCCCTTTGTCTCTGTGCCTCACAATTCACTACTAAACCGAGATGTAAAGGGAAATACCTGATCTAATGCCTTCCATGTCATATTGTATATACATGTTTTTGAATAGTATAGACATGCTATCACTGCTGGAGGACACACATGAAGCACAGTCAAAAAGCTGATGCTATCATGTATTGTCTTTGTTATTAGCTGTATTGTTTCAAATTAGTAACAGAGCAATGTTTAAAAAGCAGACTTTAACTTTTTTATGGAATTACTCAGTTTCATGATGACACATTTTTCTGGATTACATAGGACCAAGTTACGTTCCAAGAAAGGCATAGGATCAGGAATTTCATCCCATTTGAATTTTTTTAATGGTTTTTGCAATGTTGGTTTCACATTACAGTTTTCAATACTTGGAGGCGAGATGGAACGAAACAACAGCAAATACAATGCCATGACTGTATGCCAAATACAATTTATGTTGGATACACATTTTCCTGCATGGTTGGAAAAAGTGTTACGCATATCAAGATCCTTTTATAGTACCATTTAAACCACACCAATTTACTTTGCTCTGAGCACAAGATGAGTACTCCCTCTCAACTAGCACTCTCTAAAACTTTAAGTGAGCAGTCTTGGCCCATTCTGTATATAGTTCTATTGAACGGGCAAATCTTTGGCAATTAATATCTTAATTGGATCAAAGTTGAGCTATGTACAAAATCATTTTGACATAGGCCAACATAAAATGTACTCCTGCACAAATAAATCTAATTCCATATTAGGATTTTATCATAATAACATGGCACAAGGTATGGGATTTCTTATTTTTGACATAAATGTCACCCCATTCAAACTTTGCTTTGCATCACTGATTAAATCCCTCTGTGCAACAATATAGTGAATTACATATCTTCAACAAACTTTTATTTACTGTTGAAAACTAGTATTCCACTGTGGGTTTCCACCAATAACAATACTGCAGATACTGAATATGTATAGCTACAGGTTATCTTAGATGTCCAATAGTCCGAACCATGCTTTGCTTTCAAAAACGTCCTCCGTCATACACTGCAGCTTATGACTCAAACATACCCATTCAAGCCCAGACAACAGGTTTGAGGTAACATTATTTTCTGCTGTCAAAGGCCATTCAGTAGATTCTGTAAATCAATAGAAAAGGTAAGTGGTAAGAACTTGATATAATAATTTTGATGTGCTGTGTGGCAAAACTGATCTCCAATGAAAACTCCTCCTCCTTGTACTCCTTTATCTGTCATTTATTGCCATGCTCAACAAAGCCTTTTTTCTTACTTCAGTCCATATTTTCCAATAATATTCCAGTGTCTTTGTCATTGATTGAGGATTCCTTGAATCTAGTGTAATTTCTTGTGTTTTTGTGTTGCGCACGTAAACATCAGACTTGAAAACGGACTACTTAGGTATACTGTTTCCTTTCTCAGGAAATGAAAAAAAGATCTCCCAAAACTGCCCCCAAATATTTATTTTACCTCTGCGGTTTGGAATATAGTGGTCAATGTTGTCATACCTGTGTGGCTGATGCTGCCATTTTGAGTTGCCCATGTTTTGTTAGTGTCCCCATGTCACTGTGGTTTATGATGAATCTGTTGATCCCATCTATGCCATTGTCTCTTGTCTCTGGCACTGCCCCTGACACGTTACTCAGGAGGCTCTTTCCCTGGGGGGAGCACAATGTCACGGGAACACGGGGGTCATCCCAGTGCTGCAGCTCATGTTGTCCTTTCCCGGGAGTCGTCGGTCGTTGTAGGCGTGCATGTTGATCACTGCATCCGTCTTCACTATGACTGGATGCTGAGGCTTGTGTTTCACCCGCCTCTCGCAGGTGAACGACAGTCTGATCTCGTCCACCATGGCACTGCACAAAGACCTCTGGGCAAAAAGGGAGGGTGACGGGAGGGGAGCAAGAAGGAAAAGAGGGGGAAAGGGATGGGGGGGTAAATGCCTTAGCTTTAAATTTATCTGACAGCAAAGAGTGTCGACAGTCCAAGAGTGCAAAACACATTAGAACAGAAGATTCATGTTGTGTTCATGTTAGTGTGTGTGTGTATCCATGGCTGTCAGCAATGTCAAATCACACCACCACATGCAGGCTGCACATGGTTCATTATTGCTGCTGCAGAAAGAGCGAACATAAGTGTATTCTCCCCAATTACCTACAGTACATGAGAATGCATGCAACAACCCACTTAGTTTCATGACTCAAATTGGTGATTTACAACAGTAAAGGGTTCATGCTATTCTGACATCTGCAATGACTAATAACGGATTAATTCGCTATGCTCCAATTTGCAATTATGCCTGTTAAAATAAGTAAATGTTGTGGTGTTATGGCCAAGTACTCCTAGGGATTAGCTAAAGGCATGCAAATCCTTTTATAACATGTTTGAACTAAAAGCCATGAACAGAAGAGCTTTGGTTTAGAGGCTATGTGAAAAAGTATCATAGCAAAATAGGCATGGTTAGCAACTTCATTGCTAAAAATGGGATTAAGATTAACTATAATCCTAGTGGAATGCAAAGTTGAAAGTTACATTAATCATAGATTAAAGATCAGATAAAGAGATTATGTGTGATTCATGGGGACATCTACCTGCTCACGTTCTGCTGTCTTCCTTAGCTTGTAGATGAATTCAGCGATCGCCACAAAAACAGAGAGCACTAGGCCCGATGCCAGCACAATGAATATACCCCCCAGGTTCTGGATACCCATGGGACCGGTCTCACGACGCTCTTCATCCAAGCAGCTGCTCCCACTCCACCATTTTTCCTTCAGCATGTGTAGGCGCCCATCCTCCAAGATGCTAAGGATGGCTATGGTGATTTTGTCCCTGAAAGGGGAGCCTGCAAGCAACACAGGTCTGCTTTACATTGGATGAAACACCTGCTGGATTCTGTGATATTAAGGCTCAATATGACTTAGGGAGGATTTCAGAACAGTAAACACATGTTATGTTATATTATTTCAGCAGTAGTAAAAAAATAAATCTTGTGTTGCATCGTCTCAGACCACAGCCCCTACCCCCATCCCTCAACAGCAACACACACACACACACACCCCGAGCCATAAAAAGCCCCCATATTAATAAACTATCGTTACATTTGCGGTTCCTCAAGTCTTACCAAGGGGAGTGCCAATTCCATAGCCTTTGCTGTCAATGATCCCTCCCACCTGCGTCAGGTTACAGTTCCGCCTAGTGATGTAATTAATAGTAGTAGACTCCATAAGGAGGGCATAGTCAGATTTCAGCACCCTCTGAATTCCATCTTCAATGGATTTCACCAGCGATGTGCTTGGCTTGCTACTCATGAAGGCCCACATCTTCTCAAAAGTCGAAACCTTGGATTTCTATATGGGATGGAAATAGCATGTTAGAAGATTGCCTTTGAATCTCATCTGATCTACCTTGCTGCTGGTGAAGAAAAAGTTCACACAATTCAATTACAAAAAACTGTTAAGCTAAACACATCCTCTATGATGTGTTGACCATTGAACAAAATAACTCTCCATCTTTATAGCCCAGTGTATTGGTGCTGAAAATACTGCTACCTTGAACACCTGCCACTCCCTTTCACCCTCTATTCAAGGTGACTGGAAGAATAATTTGACACATATGGGAATTTATTGAATGTTATTGAGCTGAAAAACCACTAGTTGTACATTTGCATTACATTTCTTTAAAGATGCTTTATTCCAGGACCAAGTAGATTTATATGATTGGCCCTATAGATCTTCACTGGATTAAAGTACCATGGATTAAAGCTTTGCACACATCTATTCTTGTCATTACGTACTAGTGAGACAGTAATAATAGAGTCCCTCTCCATCAGTCCTGCATCAGGCTATGTGATATTTCATGCAATTTTACAAGAGGGTCACATTTATACCATGTCTAATCCCAGATAATTACTGTCTCAGGACCATCAGACATTTTATAAGCAGTCCTCCGCTGTTATCCATGGAGGCATAGTTCTGGTGGTTTAAATATGATAGTATGGTCATTTCCATACATAAAACTACCAATCAGGTGATTGTATCATGGCAAGGTCATTCAATTTGGGAGCAGAGCTTCTCTATCGAGGGCTTCAGGAGGTCATCATGGAGGTCCTCAGCTCTTTGGCAACAGTGGCTATCAACAGCTGATTGCATTTATAAACGTACCACTTGGCAATCTCAAAAGAACTGAAAGACGTGATTATTTTCTTTGTGACTTTTTGACTGGGACTTTATCATTTCATCACTGACACAGCTGATCAATTTTGTGTTTAGATGTCAGATTGTTAGCTAGCTAACCATAGTATCTGGTTAGCTAACCATCACTGTCTTGTTGTAGATTTGCACATATAGAAGCAAGAGTTGGTGGCTAATAGTCGCATGTTAAAAGACATTTTTGGTGGATCTCTCCTCTAATTAGCTAGCTTACTTGTTCTATTGTAAAAATGTGACTTTTGTATTGCCAGATTTGTCGATATTTTTGCAATTGCTTTTTCGACAATAGAGGAATTACTTAATGCACCTTTAACATTAACATCGACTATAAGTCGCAGTGCTTTGGAGGAGAGACTAAAAAGGCTGAAGACAAAACAGTTTATTGTGTCACAGTAACCTAAAATTGGAAATAAATCAGACATTCACTTTTACTTATAACGTTACTGAATTGACCTACAACCACACCACAACAATCTTTTCCAAGCATCTCTCTTTTTTTAGCCTGGTTGTTATGTATAGCCGTTATCCCATACAGCCAATTATCCAATGGACCTCCATGATGGCACCAGACGTGGTTGCTAGTAGAACTGAAACTGCAAATCCTCTATAGCTATTCCCTGACCACCTCAGCATTGATCATTTCCCTCATCTGCCTCATCAAGTCAAGCTTGTTAGCCCTCACGCAGTGAGAAGGAACAGAGGGCACTAGAGCTGAGCATCGCAACTCTGATGAGGTAATTAGACACCTTTGTCTAACCCCCTTAATAATGACACAATCATGTCTGGAATTCATGAAAGTAAATACAATGGACTAATATCACTTTATTTTAGATGAAAAGAAGTGAAGGTTAATTTATTTTCAAAAGGTCAAAGAGATGAGTTGGATCTAGGCACACAAGATGAAAGACAAAAATGTTGTACTTGGATGTCTAAATTTCACTGTTTGAGTATGACATTTCAGATTGAAGCAATCCGATATATCCTTGTAAATGGCAACTGAAGGCTTTTTTTTTAATAAACACAATGGGATGCAATTCCAAGATACCACTATTCTTATAAACGTACACAGAGGTATCAGCAAAAAGCCTAGATCCTGATTACATAATCAAGGCAGAGGGATCCTCAAAAACACACTGTTTAGCAGACTCAACAATAAAACACAGTATTTATGAACTACTCCACTATGATTTTTTTTGGCATAGGAACTAGGGCAGCCAGCTGCCCTGGATGAATACTTTTTTTCTCTATCTATTGAATGTCATAAACTTGTGGACTTCCTCTTTTCAATAGAAATGTGCAATGTTTTCATTTTCTTACTCGGAGAAACTGTAACTCTGTTACATGTGTTATTCAGCACCATAGCAGCAGCAGCATCTGAGGCAAAACTCAAAATAATAAAATAAAGTCAAAGACCCTGCAGGCAAAAGCTGAAACTTTGGAATAAAAAAATCATTATGGAGGAACACATCAAACAGTGGAGAGAAGTGGAGAAGCTGAAGAATTTGCCTTTGCTGTGGGAATTAAGATCTAACTGGAAATATATATAAAAAAAACTCTTTTGTGGAATGGTATTGATTTTTTTTCCTTGGGAAACATAGGCCTACTGTATAGAGAGAAAGAAAGTTTTTTTTGAAAAGTCAACTAAAAAGTTCCGATTCAACATCTTGCCTCATTTCTTAACAAACAAGTTTTACAGCACTATAATTTGTTTGCACTCAGCATGCTTCAGCTATAAAGACTGCTTTCACACTGTGTACAATAAGTGCCGGAATCAAATTAAGGGACAATATTGTTGTAGAGTTCTTTTTAATCTACATAATTCCTTCTGCAATGGATCCAACTTTTGATTTTTAATAAGAAACCTTCAATAAAACACTTTACATTTTTTATAAGAAACAACATGGCTAATTCATAGCTACTCCTTGTTATTTTGTACTATACCTTGAAAAAAGACATAGTTGCACCATCTTTGACAACACCATACTCAATCTTGGTCTGCTTGGCAATGTCATCAGCTGAGTCCACAGGTGAGTCCATTCTCTCCACGGTGAGAAAGGCTGCTAAGTTGGCCGTGTAGGACGAAATGATGATCAGAGTGAAAAACCACCAGATCCCACCGATGATTCTGGTGGACAAGGCTTTGGGCATCAGCTCTGAGCCTGGGTGGAACACAAAATGAGAGTGTTGATCCATTAACTATGTAAATCTGCCCCTAGCCAACATTGTAACTGAATTTAATAAATACTGATTTAAAAAATTGTAAATTAACCTAATGTTGTTTGCATTGCCCTCAGGAAACATAGCCTCAATTAGCCTCAAATAGTCTCAATTCACTTAATTCACGTGGAGAGTTCCTTTAAGAAGCAATACCTTATCTCTATATATGAAGCGTCATGGGGATGTGGCAGAAGACTAATTTTGTGATGGTATAATTTTGTATTGCTAGGTCATCTAGGTGATATCAATAGCAAAATGTTTCAAGAGGGAATTTAATGTGTCAAAAGACTGGGAAATTCAAATTATCTTCAAATTAAATCTTCACAGTACAAAGTTTTGACAACAAAAGTCCCGTATCTGATGCATCTATCTATCTATCTATCTATCTATCTATCTATCTATCTATCTATGCACTGGCAAAGCTTACAATCAAACACTACAAATGCTAATTGAAGGCCTGTGTATGTATTCTACAGGATACTGTGACGGTTTTTCTACATAGTATTTTTTTAACATGTAACATGTAATTCACACAATTTCCTAGCATGTCTCTGTCATGTCATGTCGTAGGTCATTACGTTTACTGGATGCACATACTAAAGGTAATGTGCATTACAAACCAAGCATCAAAACATCAAACCATGAATAAAAAACAGAATGGAAGACAAATCAGGATATAGTACCTAGGCTGACTGACAGTGCACCTCTGCATCAGCCTTGACTTTGAGTGGTCCTTAGTTGAGTAATACTATGTTTACAATGGCTCTCTGACTGGTGTTAAAGCTACTTTATATCTCATCTCTGACAACCTTTAAAATACCCTTGTGCTTTGTGCACTCCGTTACTTTACTGAGAAGATTTATGAGGGCAATTCTGAAGAGTAACAAGCCCACAGAAGGGGGGCAGAGTGGTCAGCTCTTTAACCTCCCCTACCAAATTTGATTGGATTTGTCCTTTGTGTTTTGACAAAGGCTTTACATGGTTGCAAACAAGGGGAGACAGTATCATTCCTTAATTCACTAGGACTTCAGAGAGGGAAGATGCAGATCCATCCTCTGGTTGCACAAGAAAAGAACTGGAACAACTGGTAACTGGTAAATTGAATTCCACACTATAAAACGCTGTCGTCAGCAGAGAACACTATATGGCACTGCACCAGAACACTCTAATAAATACAAAAAGCAGATTGGTCATATAGTGCCAAGGAAATAAAACAGTATGTGCTATACATTTCCTTGAAGGAGGACATTTCCTTGAAGGAGGACCCATGTCTTATACACCAACGAAATATAAATGTCCTTTCTGGGTAGAAGATACTGATACTATCTCAGTCAACAAAACACCACATCTATCTACAGTACTGCAGCTATTCAAACAAATATAGATGATAAAGTTACACTAAAAATTTTATGACAAAATTATATAAAAATACAAAGATTGCTGACACTCTTTGTAAAATAGATTCATATTAAATGAAGTGTCCAGGGCCAGGAACTGCATAGGCTTACGATAATAATAGTAATAGTAGTAATAGTAATAAGCTTTACATATAGAGAACTTATCAAAACAGGGAAAAAGAGTGCTTTACAAGATAACTGAATAAACAAGAAAATAGAAAGGGCACAGAATATTAATGATTAAGACTCAAATAAAATAATAGAATACACACCATAGTTCAAGTAAAAGGAAGCGTAAAAAGGTGAGTTTTAAAAAGTGTGTTTTTAAATGAGGAAACCATCTTGGCAAGCCTGATCTCATCGGTCATGATGTTCTAGAGCTTACGGGCCCTGATGGAAAAAGCTTGATCAACCCTGCTCTTCAGCGTAGACTGTGCCACAACCAAAAGACTGCTGCAGGAGGATCTCAGGGTGGGTTCATATGGGATAAAAGCTCAGATATGTGGCTAGGTGCTGGTCCAAAATGTGCTTTAAAGGTAAATAAATTAATTCAATTAAAATTTTAAAAGCAATCCTGAATTGCTTTTGCAGTGGTAGCCAATGAGGTGAAGCTACATTAGTAGAGAGCGAACAACAATGGTTTTGCAATTGAGCACTAACATTCGTGGGCCAAATAATAATAAGTTCAGACTTATCTGTATTCAGTTGTAAGAAATTAAGAGACATCCCGCATTGAATATCCAGAAAACATGTTGTGTAAGGTAGCCAGCTACTTCATATCACTTCAGTTTAGGTAGTGAAGTACAGCTGGGTATCATTGGCATAACAATGGCAGCTCATTATGTTTGTGAATTACAGTATATGACCCAAAGGCAGAATATAGTAAAAAAAAAAAAAGGATTGGACCCAGAATAGACAGACACAACAGGTAACTTTTGTCAATGATGTCCTGGACTTTCCAATAGCAACAGATAAAGTTCTATCCTGCAGACAGGAGGAAAGCCAGTGTAAAGCAGTACAGAATGACCAACCAATGTGTCAAAAGCTGCATTAGGATCGAGCAGAACTAAAAGAAAGGATTTTCCCATATCAGTTGCTAAATGGACATCATTCATCACTTTAAGAGTTGTCTCAGAGCTCTAAACCCAGATTGAAACTTCTCAAGGAGACCTTTACTGCTCATAAAAGTAATAAATTGGTTAGCTGCTGTTTTTTTTGTTTTTTTTTACCAAAATCTTGGACAGGAATGGCAAGTTAGAGATTAGTCTGTAATTGTTTAGGCAATAACTGTCAAGAGCAGGTTTCTAAAGAAGAAATTACAAAAAAAACATTTTTAAAGTAGACAGGAAAAATCCCAAGTAGTAGAGAAGTAGTGTAGGGTAAACCCACCTAAACTCTTACCCACCATTATTTGTGTGACAGAGTTTACCCATATTTTTAGGTTCACATAAATGAATTGTACACATCATCATAATTAGTATTATTATCATTATTGTTATATGAGGATAGCACAAATTACAAGAAAATATAACAGATTTTTGTTTATATTGATGCTTATTTGCCTCATGTTTATGACTGGAGTTCATAGTTTGCCCACCTTTATAAAAATGACTGCATTTATATAGCGCTTTACAATATATGCCTCTCATTCACACACACCGATGGCAGTGAGCTACCATGCAAGGTGCTGGCCTGACCATCAGGAGCATTTTGGGGTTCAGCGTCTTGCTCAAGGACACTTCGACACGTGGACAGGAGGAGTTGGGGATCGAACCGCCAACCTTGTGATCAGTGGAAAACCTGCTCTACCACTGAGCCACAGCCACATTACATCATTGATTATGATATATGGACAAGTATACAGTATACAGTGGGCAGAATATCAAGGGAACAGGTAGAGGGTATTTGTACTGGATATGGTTTTGATTAATGTATAGAGACATAAAATAACTCTAGTGATTTGAATCTGTGAAGAGACGACTATGTGTTGACTGGCTGGGTGATCTGCATTGAAATATTGGCAATTTTGTTTACAGAGAAGCTTAAACATTCTTTACATTTCTCAGATTAATTTTCAATACTATCACTAGGGAGAGCATCTGTGGTCTGGTTAATATTAAAATGGACCCTTGCATTTTGACGGTTAATTTCAAAATGGTCTGAGAAAAATTGTGCTCTTGCATTTGGCAAGGGTTAAATAAAGTTGTGAGGTGGTGGCATAGAGGGGGGTGTTTCCAGGACGCTGGTTTACACAGTTAAGCCTTCTTGAAGTGTTGTGGGCCTAACTTAACGAAACATCGGTGAAGGAAGGTGCCCACTTGATAACCCCAATGACGTGCTGCATACCGCTGTTGGCTAGGCTAGGTAACTGGTGAATGGTGCCATCTGAGGAATGACTGTGGATCTATGACGGTGTAGCCTGATGTCTGCTATGGTGTTGCATCTGATGGTGGTTATATCACTTGTTGTTGTTTTGTTTTTCTTCTACATGTGTTTACCTTGGATTATTGCACAAGGGATAGTAACATCTAACATGTGTGTTGATGAATTTGAAATGAAATGTCCACACTGGCCACAGCAGCAGTCTTTTCTAATAATCCATAATAATACTGACCGGTCTCACAGGAGGAGGACATAACAGGAGGAAACTGAGGAGCTGAGGAGGAAACGGGTCAGTTAAACCAAGTTACCTGCAGCTCCTGGAGCTCCATGTTGTTTCCCAGCTTCATGAGGAGCAACGCTACCTGATCAGATCATTAATAAGAAGGTGAAAGGTGGGAATCCAGCATGGGTATCATGTAGATTAACTACTATGGGTGGAGAACTTTAATGTTGCCAATAAATCATATTATGATCCTTAATATCAGACATCCTGGCTGCTGTCAGACATAGACGGTGCTGTGATACTGAACAACACTGGCAGGACACGCAATTAATGGAAAAATATG
>CABFOQ010054750.1:64645-81015 GCA_900660455.1 Gephyroberyx darwinii
AAGCGGCTCCCCCCATTCACATGGCTGCTGCTCATGGAGAAAGACTTGTACAGGCCGCTGTCCAACGAGGACCTCCCGGCCGTCTGCAGGTCTCCGTGGGAGGTGGCTCTGAGGGACATTTCGACAGTTTTGCCAAAGTTTCACCTTCGCTGGAATGAGGCTCCGAGAGCAGACGGGACTCAGACTGCAGGCCTACAACTTGAATGAAGTTTCCTGGTTTCGTGTTTACTTCACCGGGCGGATCCTATCACTGACGGAGCTTCATTCATCATTCATTGGGTAAGGTGATACGGTAGCTTGGCCCAGGCGGAGGGAAACAGTACTCTGTATTTTGGTACCAGGACACCATTTACCACAGAGTGCAGTCTCGGCTGTGTTAGGTGTAATTCAAACTTGGCTGTTCACGCACACAAAATACTCAAAATACAACTAAATACTAACACACATATACAAAACACTGATACACATACTGTACATATGTAAAATGCAGCATCATGCAGCATCATCATATACATCATATATATATATATATATATATATACACGCTATACAGCCATAGTGCTCTCATCTGCTGCTCTGCTGTCCCCGTTTGAGTCCTTGCAAGAACATCACGCCACAATAATAATTAAACTAAAGTGTTTCAACAATAAAACACAAATAAATAAAATCCAGAACAGTAAAAATGCCAGACATTAATTAAACAGTGTTCTAGAGGAAAAATGTAAGATAACAGACAAATTCAACAAGAATAAAACAGGTAAACGCAAAAATAATGTCTGTAATTGGCTTTGGATCAATGTTGTTTCAATTCCAATCTCTTCTTCCCCCTGAAGACGCCTTGATGATGATGATGCTGCATCAGGGATATTCTGCCACATTTTTATTACTGAATTAGGATTTAATCTCCCTGTGGAGGACCGACGCTCTCTCCTCCTGACCAGCGAAGTGTGACCAATTAGCTTCTAGCTGGTTCCTATCTGTAACGCACCACTGTATCCCTTACAGGCCGACCCCAGCCGTCCATGTTGAGCCCTGCAGCGGAGAGGAAGCCGAAGCGGTCGGGATCCATTATTCACACCATATTCACTGAGACATGAAAGTAGGACAGCAGAACATCATCGCTGAGGGAATGTCTTTCAGCGAGTGATGAATGAATGACTGCATGCACGTTTGGCCGATGTTGAACCTTCCTCATGCTAACTCATTCAACTGCTAAGGAGGTTTCCCCCCCATTAGTTAGTTAGTTTGTCTGTCAGCAGGATAAATCAAAAACTCATGTACAGATTTCCATGAAGTTTGGTGGACAGATAGAGCTTGGGCCAAGGCACAATTGATTACATTTCAGCGGCGATCTGGATAAGGTGAAGACATCAATTTAACTTAAAATGGAAGTGACAGAATTCGTGTCTTTGGGTGTAACAGGAAGTTGGCAGAAGTTGGTTCAGCGTTGGTTCAGCGTTGGCTCCGAAAGCCTTCTACTTTTGGGTATTGAACGTGACCCCGCAGGGTCAGAGGAGAAGGAATGTGACAGGAAGGTTGCCGGGCAGGGAAAGTGAACGTGTTAACGCTCTTCCCTCAGTCAGCAACTCGGTGCGACTGACCGAGGCATCGAACCCCCGACTGCTCCAGTGGACCAACAATATAAAACAGTGGTTGTACTGGGCAGAATGTGACTGAATGTGAACATCAACTGTTTGTTAGCCTAGTTGTTTTTTTTTGTTTTTCATCTTATCTAGTTGTTCTCTCTTCTATTGTTAAGTGCCTTGGGTACCTTGAAAGGCGCTCTTAAAAATGAAAGTTATTATTATTATTATTATTATTATTATTATTATTAACTGTGTACCTTTCTACTTATTCATAAAAAAAATGCAAAAACATATTGGTATAAAGACATTTCCTAAATAGGCAAAGGAAGTGTTATTTGTGTGGAAAAAAAACTGGGGCTCAAATCACGTCTGCAGGCAAATAGAATCAACACTGGCGATGTTTAGACAGATTTACAGGATTTCTCAGCTTTAATTTAGTTTCTTTGCCTGTACAAATCATAAAACACCAAGAGAAGAGAGGAGGAAAAAGAAATACAAACCATGGATGTGAGGCAACGACTCCCCAAGGGGAGTACGAAAACATTTCACCCCTCAAGAAACAACGATTAACATGACAAAGACGCTCGACTTCACTTGTTACTCTCCGACTAGCTGCTGAAGCTCAGATAAATATTGAATTAATCCGGGAACAGAGACAGCACTCGCAGGAATCCTTTATTTGATGTACAAAGCATTCACACAGCTAGATGCTCTTCTCCACGTCGACTGATTGTACTTCTTCATACAAAAATCAACAGAGCTGCTGTTGTTTTATGAACAAAAGAAGATAGAGAGCGCTTCTGTTGGGTTTCGCTGTGCTGAGGCGAAAGGAAGGAGCTTCAAGGCTTTCTGCAAGCAAGATATAGGCTCATGGGCGAGATCAAAAGGACATAAAAACAATTCCAACACGTTTCGTACGCTGCGACCTTCAGGGAGAAGAACTTTTTATGTTGTAGTTAAATTGTAGACGGCGTTACCGACACAGCACTGTGCACTGGTAGGATTCAGTCCTTCTGGATCAGTTAAACCCGTCAGTCATTGTTCGTTTGTCTCCTTGCCAAATAGCAGCGCTGCAGCGTTTGGCTCCTGATGTGCAAATAAAACATTTACCAGAGTGTAGTCTGTGTTCCTCGATTGACTGTGTTTGGACAGGAACATGGTGTCCACTAAGAGGCCTTGACACTGGGCCAACCAACCAACAGCAGGATGCGCTCAGTGAGGACTATTGTAGTCTAATACTCAGAGGACTTGGAAATCAACACCAATCAAACATCTGTGATTGCATTTTGGTCCAATTAGGTGAACACAAGTCACTTGGACTCACAAGTGGCTTTTGGAAACCTTGGGGTCAGGTCAAAACAACTGGAACTTCACTCCCTTCACAAGTGCTCATACCAGTTAAGAAGACGTGAAGAAATACAGTCTCTGAATACGAGCGTCAGGCCAGACTGCGGTTTGCCCTCATTCATCTCGGTATGCTGGACTTTCCAAGCGTGAGGAACTGCTGGCTATCAGATATAAACATCCGTCTCCTGACACCCATGAACCCTTGCACTTTGGGGTCGTTTCCTGTCGTTGGTACGATTACATCGAACCTCACCGCAGGTCTCTTGGAAGAAGACCTCGGTGCAGTTATTTGGCGTGAAACTGAGTTTGAATGGCGTTGTTCTCCCCGGCCAAACAAAGCAAACTAGAGGAGGAACTCCAACCGCTGATTCGCCCTGGTGCCGTGCATGTAGCCACAGTACCGTAAAGCTTCAGGATAAAACCGTCTACCAGTTCTGGTTGGCTCTTTGATGTTCGCCCTGGGACAGACATTCCTTTGTGTTGATCTGAAGCGAAGGGAAGAGGGTTTAATCTATAGGCCTGAGAGTAACATGGCACAGCGGAAAGCCTACAGTACATAATGGGTTAGAAAGAGAGAGCGAGAGAGAGGAAGCCCCCCCCCGTCAGACCAAACATACCTCTGGAAGAGAGAGATGCTGACGAAGCAGAAAAACATCGAACAACAAGAAACATTGCAACTGTATTTTCCTGTGCAGAAAAACAGTGAGATAAAGCGACATGCACGAGCTACTGTCTCCTTATCAAGGAACCGTCATCGCATGATTGTATTTCTTTCAGCAAAGGTTTCTTTCAATCCCCTCACCTTGCTTTCACATTTCCTGGAAATCCTCAATCAAGTTTGGCCGATCACGGTGAGTATGTTTCCATGATATTTATCACCAATCCAGCGACCTTTGGACAGCTGCTGCTGCTGAGGTCTCTCTCCTGGCGAGGTGTGTGTTCTCTGATAGAGGGGCATCGAGCAGATTTGACCTCCGCTTCCTGCTTCCTCTGCACAGCCACATCTCGTTGATTGCGAGGCTCGTCCCCTTCGTCTGCTTTATTTCGCTCCTCGCTCTCGACCACTTCGGTTATTTATGCTGGCAGCTCCAACCATGGCAGGGGTTTGGCTCTTAACTCACGTTCTCCCTCTCTGTTTGGCAGGCAACGCGCTGGCTTTTGACTCCAATCGAATTAAAGGTAAGTTGTTCATCTTCATTGTGGGTGAGGGAGCAAACATTTGGAAAAATTTGCAAACATCAAATTGTGAATACTTGACTTTGATATACTAGATTTTGACAGGTTTGTTCATGTTGTCAAGATAGCAACATCTAGCATCTTTTAGAAATCCCTTACGCCTCTCTCCTTAGCGCTTACACTAGTACTTCTCTCTTACATGAGCGTGTAATGTGTGAAGAGTTTTCTTCCAAAATGATATAAAAAAAGACACCTACTCTTACAAAATGATGGATAGAGCAAAATGAAAACAAATCCTAGCACTTTTTAAAGGATAGCAGGGAAGGTAAGACCCTAAAAGACTTGATACTTTATAGATATTGAACGCTAAACTGGCTGTACAGCGGACTGGAACAGACTTCTTCATACATGTGCGTCATATCCTTGAATGTGTGATGTGATATTTTTTTTTTGGTCCGTCAGTCCCTCAAAGTGGCAGGATCGCGGGAGTGTTCATGATCCCCGCGGGGGGTGAATACATCTTCAACTCAACCGACGCCAGAGCTGCCTGCCTCTTTCTGAACGTCACCATAGCGACCAAAGCCCAGATGGAGGAAGCTATACTGCACGGACTGCAACTATGCAAGTAGGCCGATAGCGTGTGGCGGCTGTTCTGGCGTGGTGTTCAGGGTTCGAGCGATATGCAGCAGCTGCCTATGTCCATTGTGTGTTGATGTTCAATATGTTTTTCACCATTTTCATGAAGAAAATGACAAAAAAATGACACATATTCAGCGTTTCCCCCAGGATTGTATTTTTGTCAGGGTAGAAAATCTGAAACAGCGTTTAGACTGAAAACACATTTAGGAGCACTGAAATTCCTGAAACTCATAATGATTTAAAATAAATAAATACAAAATAATACAAAATAATAACAGCATTTAGACTGTGGGACACCAAAACTCAATTGAAGCCCAGGATGATGATAATAATAATATGAAAAAAATAATAATAATATGAAAAAAAAAACATTTATGCAATTCAGATGAAGGGCTTCTCATTCACAACTTGTGTACTATTGATATTGATCAATTCTATAAATATATAGTCAATAAAACTGCATCATATCCATCATATCGGAGGAGGACGACACTGACTAGGCCGATATCTAGTTGTTAATAAAAGGCCGATAACAGCTCGATATATCTGTCTAACCTGTTGTTCTTGCCGTGAGTACCAGTGTGTCCTGTGGAAATCTGTCATTTATTTCTTGATTAAAGTGATTCTGCTTCTGATCTGTAGCTCATTTCATTTTCACAAAACCAAACTGAAAAGAAAACAGTATTATATACCAGACATGTTGAAATGTGATGCTTCAAACTATCCATCACACTCAGTGCCAACCCATTCAACAACGCAGTAAATACAAACTCATCACTCAATTCTTTTCACCTGTTTCACCGTTCGTACAGATACGGCTGGATCGACGGAGAGGTAGCGGTCATCCCTCGCACCACCGGCGACCCGAAGTGTGGCCAAAACAAAGTCGGATTGGTGACCTGGAACGCAAAAGCGGACAAACTCTTTGGTGCTTTCTGTTTCAATGCAGCAGGTACGTTTTCACACATACACTCAATGATGAAATCTAATGGTTATAAGATGTTTGGACATTCCCATCTATTGTATGAGCATAATAGCAAACTTACTTCCCTTAAATCTTCCTCACTCTCCTGTCACAAGAATACTGCCTGGGCTCTGCTGCTGTGACCCTTGACCTCCTCACTTGCTTTAACTCTGCTGATCTAAGAATCAAAGCTTCCACGTTGCTCGGGGGAAAAAGAGCATCAGCTAAATGAATAGAAACCTTTTTCCTTCCCATCACCTGCAGATTTAAAGTCGTCCACCACGATGACAGTACTGACACGTACCTCAACAACTGCCGCTTCCCCGGCCAGATCAAAACCATCTTCAACACAGTCGACGACAAAAGCCCCTCAGCTGGCTCCTCGCTCCTCAGCTGCGCCTCCACCGGTCCAGTCAACGCGTCCGGCTGGGTTTTCCTCCACCACCTCCCCTCCTCTCCTTAAATCGATCTCCTCCTCTAAACCTTCTCTTTCTCACCCTGTCACCTCATCGACCTCCGTCACCCAGTTTGCCTCCTCGACCGCCGCCTCTTCAACGTCTCTTCGAGCCTCCACCTCGTCTAGTCCCTACACCACCCCTAACATCACGGTGCTGCTCCAGCCCGTGGGCTCTGCCAAGGCTTTGCTAGGAGGTAAGCCCTTGTGTTGTTGTTCGCCTTCGTTCGATATCTTACATTGATTGGTTGTGAGTTTCTGGCCGAGTGGCAAAGCCTCAACAGATTTTTCCCTCGAAAAGGTGAAGCTCGACTCCAACCTTAACCTCAGTGGAGGACATGAACCTAACCTTACCCAATGAGAAAAAAGACTTTGTGTCAAATGATAAATTAGATAGAGGTAACTGCCAAAATGAATGATTTTGAATTGTCGTATGTAGCCAAAAGATAGATTAGAAATGCTAATGCTACGCTAATTGGTTCGCTAATTGTTTGTACATTTGTTGTTTTCCTCGGCTGTACCCACAGGGTTCCTCGTTCTTGGCATCATCCTCCTCCTCCTGACAGCAGCAGGTGCCGCATGGTACTACAAACTGTGAGTCATGTTTCAAGACGATGCTTAAAATACCGCCTGAAATGTATTTCTCTTTGATAAGAAACTGCAGCTTATTGTGATTTGGAAATTGCAGTAATTTGATTTTATTTGGGAAATAGAAAATGGATGATTAAAAAAATAAATCATGTATGTTTGACTCCAGAGGATAGCACAAAAGTGTTGCATAAAGTATTTATTTCCACTGTGGTCCATTGTGGAGAAAATAACTATAATTTAACATACAACACAAAACACAATAAAAACACAATCAAAATATGGATGCTTTGGAAAGATTTTGATGTGCAGGAGGAAGCGCACTTCTACAAACTGATGCCAGAGAAGCAAAATGAGCTTCAAGCTGCAGTGATTTCAATTTTTATTATTATTATTATTATTATTATTATTATTATTAATAATAATTGTGCAGCCAAATATGACGTTTGTCTAACGTGATGTTTTTTTTCCCCTTTCCTGTGTTTTTGAAAAGGAAAAGGAGTATTTTCCCATTCTGGCCTCGGGGGCAGCAGAAAGACGACATCGAGACAGAGATGTGGAAACACACCGACAGTGAGATGGACCTGCACAATCATCAGGGAGGAGAAGAGGAAGAAACAGACAGGAAGTACTCCAGTGATGTCACCCTGTGTGTTAATCCAGACATCAAAACAAACTCTTCAGAGTAGCTTTATGATATTGCAGTAGGGGGATTTCTGTACTGGAATGTGTGCGTTGAAACCACAGTGTTACCTACTATAAAATGAATGTCAGAAAATACTCTGAGTGCATCTGTCTTTCAGAGTAAAACAGTTTACTGTAAAAATGACTTGTTTGTTGACTGTTCAATGTCTTTGGAAGTGATTGTAAATATGGGCATACATGGCTGTACTTGTCTAAACCCACTGTCAGCTATTAAGATTGAAAAGCTATGTTCAGTGTGTTTCATTATTTTTCTCTGAATGTCTTTTATACATTGTGAATTGAATGTACTCAATTTTTTACTAAATGAAAAGGTATTTTTTTATTCTGGGTAAGTCAAACATGTTTTTGTTCAAGTGTAAAGCTGGACTGAGGATGTAGTTTTGCTCTACGTTAAGTATCCTCAAATGGAGATTTAAAAGTTGCATGTTTTAAGATTTTGAACATTAAAGTAGAGTTGCTTTCAGGTGCAACATGGTCTTTTTTTTTGCCCCCATGGCTCATTCTGCCCCATCCTTCAGCTAATCACAAATCACCAGTTTAAATTAGCACACTAGCTTTAAACAAACCCTTTATAAGCTAGTAAGCCCACCCTATCTAATGCCACTGCAAAGGATTTATTTTTTTATAATGTCAGATAATATCTTTTATTTGTTATATCATTTGTTGGCTAGCTTGCTTAGACGCCAAGCACACTAGCTAACATCTAGTAGAAGCTAGCGTTAGCAGTGGCTAGTAGCCCCATGTTAACAGTAACTAAACTAGCCTGCTGGCTAGTTAGCTAGCTACCAGTTTGTTCAGGTTAACTGAGCTGACTCTTCTCCAGCTCCAACTCAGAGTGTTTTGGAGTAGAGACTAGGGCTAAAGACAAGACAGTTTACTGAGTCACAGTAACCTACATTTGGAGACAAATCTACCTGATCACACTGTTCACTTTTAGTTATAACGTTACTGGATGGAT
This sequence comes from Gephyroberyx darwinii, assembly GCA_900660455.1. NCBI lineage: Eukaryota > Metazoa > Chordata > Actinopteri > Trachichthyiformes > Trachichthyidae > Gephyroberyx > Gephyroberyx darwinii. The sequence goes on from CABFOQ010054750.1 coordinate 73,063, forward strand.
CCTCAGACACACCACAACAATCTTTTCCAGGTATCTTTTTCTAGCCTGATTGTTATGATTGTCTGATTATTTGCACACAGACAATTCTCCAAAATACATCCAGAGATTTGTGACACAACTGCAAAGCCTCTATACCTCTAAAATGTAAAATATTATCAGAAATTGAGAAAATTGCCAAACAAAATATTCTCCAACGAGGGTCAGTGGGACAAAATCGCCACTAAATAAACGTAACTACAACACCCAGAACCCCCCGCAGCTACGACGCATGCGCAGACAGAAATGACGAGCAGAGCAGTCGCTCGTCTCTGCACCACACTCTACACATGGAGCCAACGGCTGCCAAAATAATCAGTTTCGTGCACGTATCATCAACCGTTCGCCATTCTCAAATCAAACACGAACCAGATATCTAATAATGCGACGCCTCGGCTCGGTTCAGCAGAAAATACCGTGTGTTTTCCTGACGGAGGTGCGGGAGGAGCAGTCCAGAAAACGCGAATGCCAGGTTGGTGCGCAGCGCCGCAGCAGCCATTGATAACGATGGTGACTGATGCTAGCTGCTAGCAACACGACGACCCAGCTGGGATAATAAACCCTAGTTCAGCTAACAACATCATCATGTCGCCGTCATGTGTGGATTTTTGATTGCGTTATAACGTTTTGACCGTTATTTGTTTATGTTTGTAGCATTACTAGCTGCAGTTAAGTTAGTGTTAAAATGGCCTGTCGTGCAATTCAGCGATTTATTTATCATTTATATGGACTAATACAATGTAATCAGTGTTTATGAAGCCAGTTTATGTTGTACTGGTGCTCCATTCACATAACTGACCCAATGAACTAATACATAGCTTGCCTTACTAGAACAGGAGCTTCAGATTATAGTGCTGCCAATAGCCTAGACCCAAAAAATGCACCCTCATCCCCAAATCAGTTATCCAGGTAACTGTCAGTCTCCATGTCCATCTTTTCCAATTCGTTCCCATGAAGTGTAACATCCATCTCTCATTTCTGGTGAATGGTGAATGTTTACTACTGCAGAGCAAACTATTCTAACAAGCTGAAATGTATTTTTTATTGTATTTTTCCCCTTAAACTTACACTTTTTTTTGTTTCCTCGTCTGTCTTCAGCAGTTTCAGGTTGTCGCCACTGGAAATGTGAATCCTGTGGCGCTGGAATCTAATATCGATTGTGCACTTGCCACAGAGAAACTGGACGGCACCTGCTGTTATGTTACGATTTATGAAGGTGAGTAAAGTGTCACAATCCCACAATGAATGACATTTCTCCTTCAGTTTCTTGCGATGTAATAGGCCAAATAATAAAAAGGTTTTTCTTTTTCTGCAGGGCAACCTTACCTCTGGGCTCGACTCGACAGAAAGCCCAACAAACAGGCAGATAAGAGGTTCAAAAAGTACCAGCATTCTCACAAGAGTTGTAAAGGTATTGTATTTTAGCCTCATTTATGAAAGTACACGTCCTCGGGGAGACGGGTAAAACCTCTCTCACACATGACGCGGTATCCCTCAGCAGCTCGCACATAGTTTCCATCTTTTAAAAAGGTGGGATCGATGGTGGGGCTGATTCTGGGATTGTGTTTCATGGATCCGTTTTGAGGTTTTTATGAAATCATTTTTGTGTTTCTGTTGGCGTCTTAAATCAGGTTTCACGTGGAACGTAGAGGAAGATTTTAAGACGGTGCCGGAGACCTGGATCCCGGCCCACAGGGTCAAGCATCACAACGGCCATCCGGTGCCCGATGAACACGGACACATTCCAGGTCCTCTGAGGTTTACGTGCTCTGGTGCAGCCGCTGAGCTAAGAAATCATCACATTTTCTTGTCTGTTTAAATGAAAAATGACTTTTTCACCTCACTGGATAATTCTCCGTATCATAACATACACATATTTAACAATAAATGACAAAACTACACAGTTATTGTATTTTATGACTGTAATGTAATGTAATGTTTGCTTGTGACAGAGATAAATAATACTTGTGAGGGTTTTCTGAACTGTGGTGCGTTGTCACATATCGGCTTCGTCCTACCTTCTGGTCGCTGTCGATCAAACTGCTGATCGCTCCTCGTGTGTTCAGGCTGGGTCCCGGTGGAGAAGGACAACAAGCAGTACTGCTGGCACTCCTCTGTGGTCGACCACGACGCCGGCGTGGCTCTTGTTCTCAGGCCCCACGCCGACAACAAAGACCTGTTGGAGATTGCGGCCGTCCCGCTGGCCGACCTCCTGGAACAAACTCTGGAGCTCATCGGAACCAACGTCAACGGGAACCCGTACGGTACATGTGACACGGCTCTGTTACTATTACAGTCATTTAGCAGACGCTTTTATCCAGTAAGTGAATTCAACGCAGGGAGGCAAGAGAACTACTAGTCACCAGAAATCGTAGGCTGACACTCATCCAGGCTGCAGTAGAATAAACTTAAATTGCTAAATCACCAACGTAACAAGCAACCAGCAACCAGCAATCAGCACTAAGGAGTGTAAGGGTCGAACTCCCTCCAACAAGACGGGCACATTTTCTCCTCCTTCCTTTCTTCACCCTAAAGCCCTACTCGTCTTTGGATCTGAGGTGTTTATACCACCTTCACCCTGCCTACTAGCGTTAGACCCATGTATTGGTCTTTTATTGAATATTGGCTATAGTCACTGATGCCTACCTCTGATGTGATGCAGTATAATGTTCAGTAAAACTACTTGAACTGACTCAAATGTGAACGTTTCTTTAACAGTATCGTCATCTTGAGTTTTAGTGTCCTGCTTCAGAGGCTTTTGGTATCTTCAAAATCTGGTCAAACCGTAAGTCTACCTTAGTCGTCGACGATCTTTTATATTGTTTTGTTTTTTCCTAACAGGGATGGGGAGTAAAAAGCAGCCTGTCCACGTCCTGGTGTCCCACGGGAGCGTGCGGATCAGAAACCCGTCACCGGTGGACTTCCAGCAGCTCACTGCCTGGTTCCAGGAGAGTCCCGAGGGCCGGGTGGAGGGCATCGTCTGGCACTGCAACGACGGCACTCTGGTTAAGGTGAGATGCCTTCACACACCTGCACTTAGCTGCTTTTCTGTCAATCACAGGACTTTAATGTAATGTTTCCATTTTGCTTCATGTCTAATTGTTGTTTTGTTTTTTACCACTTTTTCTTATGAAAGTGTTTCCCAATTTTCTTATCTCCTTTCTTAGATACTTTAGTAGTGTTTTTTGCCTATTTGGTAAAGTGTTTTTAGATAAAACATATTTATATAGTATTTATTATTCCAGAGATCACCACCACTGATCGGATTTGGACAAAACTTGGGGAAATGATAGAAATTACAGGTCAAAACAAGGCAGCAGATTTGTTACCGATTGGCCGAGAGGGGGGATGCATCATTTGTGGGGGACGACAGGTTCACTGTTGTCTTGCTGCGTAAGGGACAGAACACAAATACATGCTGTACTTCAGTGAGGTTGCCTGAAACTTGTTTTTGAATGGCAGGAATTTGCCATGATCAACAATTTCCAAGTTAATATACCATTTGTAATAGGTTGTGTGGGTGTTGTCGTCGGCAGGTTCATCGTCACCACCTGGGGCTGAGGTGGCCCGACGGGGAAACCTTCCTGGGCACCAGGCCGGTGGTCGTTCACGTCGACGGGACGGTGGATGAATACGACGTCAACGGCAAGGACTTGTTCACATCCTTCTCCAGGCTGAACCGGTGCTGCTTCAGCCAGCTGCACGACGTCCGGTTCGACCCGGACATCCGGTCCGACCCGGAGATCCGGTCCGACTGAGGAGACGAAACATTCCCTTCCTCAAGCCCCCGTACTGTAGCGCCGCTCACTCGCTTACACTATTGGGATTTGTTAATTTGCCAATCCTCTTAACTTTGCCAATAGCAGATTGATATTGCCACTAATGATTCCAGGTTCTTAGTTTAAAGCAACTCAACAGTTAGGTGTGTCGACCAATGAGGTGTACCGATACTGAACTACAGGCTGATAGCTGTCCAGCGGCACCATTACTAATGTACCATTTTCAGCAGATGCTCTTATCCAGAGCAGCTTACAGTGTTCAAGGTCTCGCTCAAGGACATTTCACAAGGACACAAGGCTCTTGGGGATTGACCCTTTTGGTTTATGGGACGCCGCCCCCCCCTACAGCACTGAAGGAGTGTGTGGAGACAGTTTGCCATTTGCTTTTGGGGAAATGTTTACAGCTGTAATGTAAACCGAGTGACCAACTGGATAGACTGTAAATTGGATAAAAATGTGATGTTAATAAAATTGTAAATATGAAGTTACAGCTCTTATATTACTATGTGAAGACTGAATGAATGGGTCTGTAAATACATAGCTGTGTATGACTCAGTATGAAATCTGCTTTATTGGCAGGTACATTGAAGCATAATAAGTAAAAACTGTAGAAATACACAGAAATCTCAAATAAATCCCATATGTGCTACATCATAACAACTCTATTAAAATAACAATAAAAAAGCTGCCTTGTAGAAGAAACTCATTCATGCTGTCATACATTAAGGTGCCGCGCCATTCTGACGTTAACGGTAACATTGACATTAAAGTTGAACATTTATGTTCAGCTGTGTTTACGTCACCAACAGTTGAGGAAGGGGGATGTAACCCTAACATCAATTTGCTTTGCCTGAGAAGGTTGAAAGAAACTTGGACACTTGTTCCCAAATCCACATTGAACATCTGATTGCAATGATAGAACATTTCGAGTGCCATAGGCTGAAGTTCTCCGTGAGAGGTCTAAACTTAAATAAATATAAGATTGTAAGAGAACGTCCAGTTTTGCAGAGTAACTTTAAAAGGTCGAGGTTGAGTTAACTGATCGACACGTTGGGAATGTCCGCCGCCACGCCGAACCGATCACACACCTTCTTCAGCTGCTCCTCCAGCAGGATGTTTTTCTTCACCTCTACATTGTAGTTGAATTTCAAGTCTTCGATCTCGTCGAAGAACGCCGGGTCGAAGTTCTCCAGTTCTTTCTTCAGCTTTTTAACCTCGGCCTGCAAATGTGTTTTCTCCGTCTCGGATGCCTTCAGGAGGGTTTTAAGCTTTCCAGAACCTAACGATGAAAAAGATCACATGCTGTTTTTCAGAGACTTATGATGCCAATAAAGTAATAAGCTTAAATTCCTAGATCATCAACATGAAAGGCAACAAGCACAGCGACCTGGACATAGATGTAACCAAATATTTGATCCTAGAAGAATCATGCATGACAGGAGTGCTTGGTAAAGAAATAAGGACAACATGGCGCCTGATCCCAAGTCTGCTGGTGGTCATGTCTGGCCCATGTGTGTAAAACACAAGAAGAGTAGGAGGAGGAAGATATGGGAGAGGAGGATGTGTAATATTCTCCATAGAAATTAGTTTGAACACTCAACAAAAACATAACTACACAAACGATTCTCGATCTTGAGAAGAATGACAGCACCGAGTAGAAAACCCAAACGAACATCACAGCTTCATAACAAGTGCTGGTGGAAGCCTCACCTGGCTGAGAGGACGTCTCGCCGTGTTGTTCACCGTACTCGCTGAGCCTTTCCTTCAATTCAGACTTCTCCCTCTCCAGCTCGCTGTTGGCCAATCTTTAGAAAGAAAGACAATTTCATGTATATTTTGTCAAAAGCAAATGTCTCATTTCCGCGAGTTACCAGTCAAATCATGCTAGAGCTTCAGCTGTGGCTAGTAAGTTCCTCTAGTCTACCTGCCACTTAGGTAGATGATTGAACCATCCTTTGGAGTATAGAAATCGTAAAAGTCATTGGGATTTAACGACTGGCCTGTAAACAAAGAATGATAGTTTTCTTCCCTACATGTAATATATTATTGCTGTTATTTGTGATGAACATAGTTGACACACCTCAGTGCCTGGAGGTCCTTCGTGAGGCCTGCAGCTGTCTTGGCACCAGCTGGGAAGCTTTTCAACATCTCCACCTAGAGAATGACAACCCCATTAATAATAATAATCATAACCTATATACCATCTGTGGCTTGTAGGCCAGTTTGGATGCTAAAAAAACATGACACAATAGTTGATAAAATGCTGTACCTCATCTTCGAGTTCCCGGACGGTTTTGTGAGCTCTCTCCTCCCTTTCGCTCACCTCCTTCAGCTGCTGTTTGAGGTCAGAGAGGCTGGAGGTCTTCTGGGAGATCTCCTTCTCCTGCTCCTTCATCTTGTTCTCAAACATTCTGTGGAAAGAATAAAATGTGCTTTCCAGGTACCTTCTTGGTGTCTTTCTCCCTGTATGATTGTTGAATGTCGGTGCAAAACAGCGGGTCTAGAAGGAAACCTCATCTTGATTCTGACACCAAAACCTGACCACCTTACCATTGATGTTTTTCATAGTTTTGCATTGGGACTTGAAAATGAAATGACCTTGTACTGACCTTGTTACCACAGATGCCTTCCAGGTCTTGCTGTCTGCTCCCTCTGGGATGGTTCTGGACAGGGCTGCCCGAAGCCTCTGCTTGGTTTCCTCCAGCTCCGCCTCAAGCTTCTTGTTGGTCATCTCCAGGCTCGTCTGGGTCACCCTCAACCTCTCTGCAGCCTCCATTTCCTGCAGTGACATAAAATAGCGTCCATGAGGCTAAAAGTGATAAAAGAGATCAAAACATACATTTGGAGTTTCACCTTTAGTTACTTAACAGTTCAGTGAATGTATGTATGTCATGTTTTTCCACCCAATTTAGATCAATCAACATTTTTTTCTACAGAAAGGTCTTTGGAATGAAACACTTCCTGCATACGTCATATGTGGAACTAACCAATCATATGTGTAGTTACCCTTTTTATCTCCCTTCGTAGACGTTCATTTTCCATCGCTATTTTCTCCATTCCTTTGGTTTTAGATTCAAATCTGGAACTCAGCTCAGCTTCAGTTTGACTCTTCAGTTTCTCATAGTCAACCTTAAAGAGAAAAACAATGAGATAAGTGATGCTGAAACCAGTAAGAGAACAGAAGAGTTAATATGCTTGTGACATGTTGAACCTTTAGTTTTTTGTGTTCTTGCTCCAAGGCGGCGAACTGGTCCTGATTTGCAGGCGCTTGGGATTTCTTTAGCGTCTCGTTCTCCCTCTGCACCCTCTCCACCACCTTCTTCATCAACCCGATGGTTTTCTCGAGTTCAGGTACTGTTTTACCGCTGCGACCTGTCTGGTAAGGAATGGATTAAAAATAGTTTTAATGATCTACAGTGGGAACAGGACTAATCTAACACCTTGAAGGGTAGTGAATTCAATTTAGATCTGAGACCTTCAGTGGAGTTGCTGTTATCCAATTCAGTTTCTTTGCTTGCCTAAAGATGTGCATTGTATTTGTTTTTTTTGTTGAGAAGCTTATTTAAGCTCCTTTTTTGCCTCACCTGTACACATTTATAACCGCTTTCTCTCTTCTGTGTTTTGCCATTTATGATCAAATAAATAAACTTAAAACGTGAGTGTACATGAAGACTTTAGAGGTCAACATACTCCACGTATATGGGCCAGCTTTTTCTCCACCTCTGCCTTTTCCTTTTTCAGCGCGCTGCACATCTCCTTAAGGTCTGCAACTTGATCCTGTCAAAAAACAAAGTACAAGAGGATGAAATAAGAAACCCTGCTAATATCAAACGTTTGGTCTTGCCTACATACATTTGTGTCTCTTAAGTCTAACGCCTGGTTGGGGTTCCACATAAAAATAGGTATTGAAATTGTGATATATTGATAGTGATACTGATTTCAATTCCAGTAGAAGAATGATACCTTTCTGCAGTATTTATGTAATATGCTTTTCTGAATAGAATGAGACCACACACAGATTTAATTAATACAAATGCCATAAAAATAGGAAAACTTGAGTTATCATTTAAAGCTTTCAATACCTTTCAATAATTTTAGATGTCTTAAAATCGGCATCAATACCAAGTAATTGTGTCTA
>CABFOQ010054750.1:81035-91659 GCA_900660455.1 Gephyroberyx darwinii
TGTGTGTACCTTGAGCCTCGGTAAGTCTTTATTTGCCTGCTCCAGCTGAAAGCGGAGCTCCAGGTTCTCAGAGGCCAGCTTGAGGTTTTCTCTTTGGAAGTCGTGATCTTTCTGTGATGGCGTGCCGGTGCCTCGCCCTGACGTCTAGAGAAAGGCAAAAATAGTCATTACACTCATTAAATACAGCAGGGGTCTCAAATCATGTGCCATGGAGGGCTGAGAATCTGCAGGTTTTTGTTCCAACCAAGGAGTACACCAGGCGATTTCCCTGATTAGTTCCCCCTCTCTGGTTGAAGCTGTGCTAAATAGCGAATTGACTCGGCTGGAACAAAAGCCTGCATACTCTCGGCCCTCCGTGGCGTATGGTTTGAGACCCCTGATATACAGCATGTACACGAAATCAGTCAAAGCAAATTAATTAAAGGGATCAAAGGTACAACGCTGCTGTTGGATGAAAACACTGTATCTTCAAAAGGTCCGCTCTTAGAGAATCTAGAAAAACAGCCTTATTTTCAAATGGACGACCCTGGGTTTTGAATGGGTTTCAAGGACCCCGTAGTCAAGAAACCTCCTCTACCTTTTAAGGAACAAATACACTTTCAGTTCAAGCAAAGACATGACAATCTTTGAAAACTGCAGTGACGAGGTTTTTCCTTGACAGCAGCAAAATGCGAGCTCATGACAGACAAACACAATGCCAAGGACTGTAGGGAAGGAATACACCAACACACTATCAAGCCACTCTCTGCGAATCCTGGGCTATGCACCGCTAGCACTACTGCCACGCTATGATGACACTACCATCTCAACAGGGTGACTGTGGAAGCCTGGAGTACCTTCAGATATCTAGGGGATTTGTTTTTTCTCTTTCGTACGCCGTCATCGGTAATGCTCTCTGCAACATCGCGTTTGCTCTTTGTGATCACTGCGTCAACTTCTCTACTAAAAAATCTCCCCGAGAGAGAGTCTTCACTTAGGATGACACTGGGGTCCACTGGGGTCTCCTCTGGTTTATCTTCTGCTATTGCTTCCATAGTAGTCTCAAGTGGTTCATCTTCCAGCTCAACCTTTTCCTCGTCTTCTTCTGGGTTTTCTGCCATGTTCTGCACAACATCATCTGCATCTCTGCCGTCATCGAGGCCCTCTGTATTCACCACTGCCTCCATTTCGCCGCCTGCCTCGGAAGATGATTTAGCCGATCCGGGTCTTTCTGACGACTCATCATCAGCCTCGTGCTCACTTCCTTTTGGGCTCAGAGGTTTAGGGACCATGGCGCTTTCTTCTTTGGGTTCGGTCATATCAAGTTCAGAACCACCTGGGATATCCTGCTCACCATCTACACTGTCTGCTTCTGTTTGCCTCTTGTCTTCTATCACATCAATGTCTTCCTCTATAGTCTCGTCTGTCTCATATGCTTCTGTGTTTTTTGCCACATCAGGGGCAACACCACCTGCTTCCATAAAGGTGGTTTGAGTTTCTTCATCTTCATGGTTTTGCTTCGGCTCCCTCTGCTGGTCAGAGAGGTCTCCAACAACCCCAGTGTAACCAGAGAGGCTGTCGACAACATAATAGGGTACTGCTTTCCCCTTCCTCCCTTTCAAAGGCGGGGTGGATGAGCTTTTCCCCTTCACACGCATGGAATGAAATTAAATCCGGTGAAGACAGACATACATAGAAAAAAAGTAGAAAACGCATGAAAGAAGTGAGATAAGGATTAATAGAGTTCAAAGGAAAACATCTGAGCCCTTAAAGCAGACCTGGGCCAAATCGTATACAGACATAGAATGGCTTTTTGAATACATGTAGATTGATATATATATTGTCTACTGTCTTTTGTACATCCTTGCACTAAATGTGAGGTCCTGTTGTCCTTGTACTACGGGAGTCAGTATGTACTTATGTGAGTTGTCAGTATGTTTCTGCAGCAAGACATTCCTGTACTTTTATTGTACTTGCTGAGGAAAATGATTCTGATTTGACCCAGGTCTGCCTTGGAGGTGAGTATAAACAGAAATGTACTGCAGGTGGCATTATTGTGACAGACCATAACATAGTGTACAGTCTGTAGACTTATCATGTAAAGAGTGGCATGCTACTGTGTCTGAGTGAACAAGTGAAACTGAGGTTATACTGGCCGGTGAGCACTTACGGAGGGTCTTGAGGGAGGCTCTTTTGACATCTGGTTCTCCAAGGAGTGGAGCCTCTCCTCCAGGTAGCGGTTTCTCAGGGTCAGATCCTCCATGGCAGCATCTCGAGGTAAGGCCTGCTGTTGTCTGGAAGTTCAATAAGGTACTAAAAGGTCAGGGTTGGGATTATATGGCCTTCATACGGGTCTGAGCTTTGATATTACTTTACATCACATTTCATGCAATTCCTTTTATCAAGAGTGTCCATTGGATGCTCATGTACAACAGAGATGCAAAGAAATAAGAGTATATCCAATAATGATGATAATATAATTATCTATAAATGATACATTGCATTGTAAAGAAATAATATCTATATTCTTTAGGGCTTTGAGTTTAGCCAATTAGCTAAAATTAACAGTAACACTTACATTTATGAAAGCCTTATTCCAGTGTATTAATCTACATGTAACATTATACATTACAGTGCATGCACAGTATTATTGTGTACATACAAAACTTTTCCATAAGCTGATACAGAAGATAACACACTAGAATAAGGACATTGCAAAGTCTTATCGACTTAACAACACAAGACGTTTTTAAAGACATACTTTATGGTGAGTATCTGTGTCTCCAGCTCGGAGTTCTTTCTCCTCAGCTCCTCCATTTCCTTCTCCATTTCAACGGACCACACTCCCACCACCTGATCGGCAGTCACGCCACGACTCTTCAGCTTCTTCTGCAGTGCCGTCTTCTCCTGCTCCAGTCTGCATGCAAGCCCATTGAACAGTACGAGATGAGAGTGACCCCCAAATCACACATTTTCCTGCCTTGCTCTCCATTTTGCTTTCTATTTTCATCCAACTCTCCATCTCCAAGCTCACGACTGCTGTCCACTAACTGCGGTGCTGCTGAAGTCTTCTTGCCTGATATTGAGTGGCACTCTCCAAAAACGTACCCTTCTCTCTGACTGAGAAGTATCATAAATCTATCATTCAACAGATTCTGGATTCTGATTGGTCAGCGTCTGCTGTCCATCAGAGAGAGCCTGTCAATCTGACTGTGTGACCAATGTACAAAGTTGCCTAGTGCAGCTTTAAGTCAAAATAATTCCTGTCTACTATTTGGTATGTAGACAATATAGAGTCCAACATGGAAGAGCATGGTGTAACGCAGAGCTGTGACACTGACCTGGCGTAGAGGTCTTTAAGAGTGCTGAGCTGTTTGGACAGGGCCTCTGTCTCTCGCTCCTTCTCCTTCAGTGCATTCCTCACCTTCTCCATCTTGGCTTGCCATTTCTTACCCTCCTCCCACCTCACAATTTCTTCTTTGGACTGTAGAGTTAGTAAGACAAGTCGTGCATGCAGCAAATGAATGTGTAACAAACTGCAACATCAATTTTGCAATGAAGATGATTGAAAAAATTGACATGCCAAAAAAAATTTCAATAGTAATTTTATGATGCAAATGTAAAAAAATCTAGACTCAATAAAATACTGAATACTTTTACTAATAAACTTCCATTGTGAAACACTTTTCAAAGTAGAGTTACCAAGTGGTTTAGACAAAACAACAAATGATAGCCAATAATCTACACAGTGAAGTAATAAAAACTGCTACTACTATTAATAATAGCAATAATATAGCACCACTGTAATAATACTAATATGTTCTATGTTGACTGAATTGATGTGTAAGCGTTTACTTTGTCATCCTTGACATTTTTCCTTTCTGCTCTCTTCTCCAGCTCCGATTCCAACTTCCTGATCTTCTTCTGCAGAATCTCAACTGTAGGCCCCTTCCCATCTGCCTCCGGCTGATTCTGCAGGCAAACACACAGAAAACCAAATGCATTTCAGTTTTATCAGGTAGTAGCGGTACAGATAGTGGCCCTGTACAGCTCAGTGGTTCTATTCCCTGTGTAGCTCAATGAGAAGAGCAAGGCACTAACGCTACTTAGGGGTTGCATTGCCACCGGGCCCACCCAACAATGTTTGTACTCACTGGAAGGTACTGGTCACTTTGGATAACTGTTACCACATGGCAAATGTTAAAGATATGAGCAGCAAAGGTCATGAGACAAATGTGACCCTTTAACCTTGCTAGTGCGTGGTATGCGCCTTATCCTGCTGGTCCACCGGGCCACACAATAATTCAATCAGCCTTGATGTCCAACTGAAGAATTTAACTTGGATGCCGTTCCTTGATTTCTTATTGGATACTATTTCCAGACCTTAATGTCTTGACCTGAATTTGAAAATTTTGGTTACTGTTTAATATGATTTACACTAAATGTTATCTGGGTAATGTGGCTGTCAAAGAGGCCATCCCACTACAGCTGAGGATTACTCTGTTTGATAAATATCACAATAAGTCCAATGCCAGCGGGTCTCCAACTACATAAAATGTGTAGTTAGTTATATGTGTATCGGGACTGAGCAAGACCTGGAAATGATCAGAGTCATCTTCAATACATTTCCAGACTTGATAGTGACCTGCAGGGCACTGCTGAGCCTGTTGATTTGTTGCTTCAGTTCCTGGATTTCTTGATCTCTCTCCTCCTTTTTACTCTGCAGATGTCTTTGGGCTTTCTGACTCTGCTGGAAGTCCTGGTTCAGGCTGTCAACCTCCTCTTTCAGGGCACTCTCCCGGCCTCTGGCTGCTTTGGCAGACTCTTTTGCAGCTTTAAGTTCTTCATTAAGTTCTTGCACCCGGGCCTTTGGAAAAAAGAGATTTGATTACCTTAAGTTCATCATTCAATATCGCTATTGTCATGACAACTTCCATAAAATGCTCATTCATGGTCAAGTTGCCATCTACCTGCTGTAACAATATACTGTATTCTGAGTAGACAAAATAACTAAGTTCTTGAAGTTCTTCCACCTCGGCTCTCACATGTAGGTCTTCAGGGAAAAGGAAATGTGAAAATGTGATGTTATACAGGAAATAATACAATGAGCAAAAACACATGAACAGCTCTTTCCATAAAATGTCCACGTGAATCCAGTTGAAAGTTACGATCCCTGACCGCTCACCTCTCAAATCAACATCAATCATATGGAGAGGTAGATGAAAGGGAGGAGGAAACGGTGAGTCAACTGGAGTCATTTTATACATGACTGGGAGTGCAAGCGTGTATAAGGCGGTTACATTTCTGACACGAGGGTCCCACCTTTAGGTCTTTGGTGTGCTTGTCAACCAGCATCTGGACGTTGAGATGCTCCTCTTTCTGTGCAGCACTAGCGATGACTTGCTGCTCAGCGGTGGACGTCATCTCCGCCCGCAGCTCCAACAGAGCCTTACTGAGAGCCTGAAGAGAGAGATGACACCCATGATAAAACTGATGAGTGCAATGGTCAACGCTGCTCATGTTACAATCCTGACAATGACAACATTTCTACAAGGAATACGTCACACCCCCCTCTCCCCACGTTCCTCCTCTACTTAAAAAAACAAAGCGCAGACATAAACACCCTTTTTCTGTCTGAATTCCTATAGGAGTTCAGACAGTTATGAACTTCAAGTTGTAGCTGCTATACATTTTTTTGTTCTTGTTTTATTGGAGAATTATTTCCTTGAATATTGTACAAATGTACCTTCACTATACTATAAAGCAACTTAATACCACCATTTCTTCTCCTTTTCACTTTTCTCTTATATAAATTGTCCTTCCTTGTTATACAAGTGAATGACTGGAAACCAACAGACTCAGTCATTCTCTTTACCCTCTCATTCCTATTCAGGGTCACGGGGGGCCGGAGCCCCAGTATACACTGGGCAGAAGGCAGGGAAACACCCTGTACCAGTCACCAGTCCATCACAGACAATCACTCACACTTACATTCATACCCATGGGAAATTTACAGCCTCCATTTCACCTGACTTTCATGTGTGTGGGAAAAACCACAGACATGCAAACTCCACACAGAAAGGGCAATCAAACCAAGACCCTTGTTGCTGTGAGGCGACATTGTTAACCACTGAGCGAAAAATAAACAACAACAACAAAAAAATGACTACAACCTTGAGCTGTTTCTCTTTCTGGGCGAGCTGTGCTTTCAGTCGTTCCAGCAGGTTTTTCATGGTGTTGCTGGGGGAGCGGACATTGGCCTCCTTCTGGGCCTCCAGCTCGGTTTGGAGGTAGTGCAGCTCCTTCTCCATCTGGGCCATCTGGGCCCTCTGCTCCTCAGCCTCCCCAGACAGAGCCTTCGACTGGGCAGCATGGCGCTCTTCCAGCCTGCAACACCTCCCCTCAGTTAGTTTGTATCGAAACATTTTTACACATTTTCTTCCCGCAGTATTACTGTTTTATTCATTTCAACATGGCTTTTATTAATACTTTTCATCTGTTGGCTTTTGTTTATTATCGTTTAACGTTTGTAAAGCGCTTTGTAACTTATGCTATACAAATAAATTCTCCTTCTTTTATTATTCTTGTTATATTATCCTTAGTACAAAATGATAAATGTAACAAACTGACTTCTCTGTTAATGGTGGTCACAGAGCTGTTTGGTCATAACTGTGGTGATGTGTTTAATGCAGACTTTTCCAAACTTGATATTAAAATCTCTAGAAAAATTCCTGATCAAACTTTAATGGCCGTAACATTGGCTGATTTATATTTCTAAATAAAACCCCCAAAAAACAATGGCCAACCATTAGCGAGCTCCCGAGATACATCTGATTTATGTTGTCATGTGGAATGTGAAGCTGTCTGTATATTCTGTCATACAAAAACATCAATAATGTACTGTACAATTTACATTGATTTAAATGCCTATGCTCCAATGCATCGGGCTAGAAATGAAGCTCTGGCCCGCCTGTGTTTACCTGACGTCTTTACACCCCACAATAAAACATGTGTGTTTTATTAGCCAATAGCTTAAACTGCTGAGGCATTCTGAACCGGGCCCATTGGCTCGGCGGCCCTGCAGCACAGCACACACATACAAATAAATGGTATCTGTCTCAACTCAGATAGGTAACAAATACTTGTATAAATACAGAATACATGTTCCTTGTTAGTTGTTAATATATCTGCACCACTGCCACTAAGACAAACTGCATGTACGTATATTTATTGTACTTGAATACACAATTGTGTGAGCTGTACACAACTAGAGAGATTCTGATTCTAATAACGTTGGATTTTGAGGAATCTTCCTGGCTAACCATGCAGTCACTTGGTTAAATGAGTGAAGAGATACACACTTGGACTTTTCATCAGCGTGTTCCTTAGCCTGCATGTCCATGGTGGCCCTCTGTCGCTCCAGCTCAGCAGAGGTCTGCTTCAGACGCTCTGTGAGGGAGGAGAGCGAGATGTCCTGCTCCACCACAGTCTGCTCCAACTCGGCCAAACGCTCCAGATGCTTGGAGGTCGGCACCCTGATGGAGGGCTTCTTCATCAGCTCCTGGAGACGGGGGGGAAATTAACTGCAGCCAAGAGACAAATCCTAATACAGTAAAACCTCCACCAGCCACCGAGCATCATGTGACAGTTCTGTTCTATTGTAAAACATTCAGTTGGCTGGTGAAATAGTGAAGATTGCCAGTGAATTTTGGGATTTAGCAGTAGTTGTGGCCTATAGACAAGTGGTTTCCTGCCCTGGAGATGTCTGAGAATAGGTACCTTAGCACTGGTTCTGCTCTTAGATGCTTGTTTAGGAAGGACATGCACTTACGATATGACTAGTAGTTCTCATGCCTACCTACGTTGAATGCACTTATAAGTCCCTTTCGATAAAAGTGTCTGCTAAATGCCTGTAAGATCAATGAAGAACAAATTCATTTATACAAACAAAATGTATTTATAATGACGGCCTCTCAAGAGGAAAAAGGAATTTCTAGGAATTGGTTTGGGATTAAAATAAAATTTAAAAAGACAAAAGAAGATTTGAAAATTGTTTCAAAACAGCAAAACATCCTTCCTCCAAGGGAACAGTTTTACTGCTGAGGAACACAACATGGCAGTTTGTTGATTCTGAGGTGGGCATCTCTGGGTGTTAACCTTTGTCAACATTTGCAAAGAGGATTATTCTATCTTTTTTTCAAGATTAATTTACAGTATTTCTGCTATAGAGTACAGTGGGAAGGGTGAGGATCAGATGGGGGGGAAAGAGAGAGGAGATGAATCCACCTGAACCACCTGGCTGCCCAGACAGTGGACCACAATGAGAGACGTGAACATGTGCGTACCATCGCAGTCTTTTTGAAGCGGTCCAGGGAGGTGTCAGTGTACAGGTCCAGCTTCTGATGCAACGTTCTCACCTCCTCCTCGTGTCTCTTTGTGATCTCCTCTTGCTCCTGGGGTTTAGAGGGGGATCAACAAGATGTAATGTTAGATGCAGAGAAACATTTGGTATGAAGACTCCACCTTCTCTTTTGCTCTAACGTCCAAGCCAAGTTTCTACGTGGGCGGTCACCCTAATTTAAAGAGCAGGGGGTGATAGGGTTGTTTCCTCAATGATTCAATGATTACTTTTCCAGGTACTGAGATTTCTGGCTTTAAAACTCACTTTCTGGCTTGTACTGTTTGGCACCCATTGGCATTTTTAACTGCTTAATGATGGCGGACGGAGCTATGAGTCGCAGGACATTTCAGGACATTAATGAAGCCTAAAAAACTTTGTTCTCAAGCCAAAAAAACAAACATCAAAGTAGTATATTACAATATTTTTGCATGGTGATAGTTTACCTTGTCGTTTCTGTTGGATCTCTGCTCTAATTACATCGCTATTGTGAAAATGAGACTTTTGTGTCAATAACAGGCCTCCATAACTCATGGGTATGGGAGGGGTGGGGGCTGTGCTACAGACCTGTTGATGTTGTTGCAATTCCTACCGGTTCCCAACAGAGGTTGATATAAGTCACAGATAGATTGTTATATTAGATTTGTTGCATTGGCAAATACTTTGTCCCCAGTGTGTCTCCTTGCAGTACTGTACCTGTCTGGATCGGGCCAATAGGTTCTGGTATTTCTTCAGCACCTCCTCTTTTTGGTCAAGGCGACCCTGGAGATTGTTGATGGTCTGGTGTGCCACTTTGAGGGCCGGCTGGCTGTCTGCCTGGCCCTCTTCGTGCTTGGCCAGGTCAGCTAGGAGGCGCTCTCTGTTGGCGGAAGCCGGGAGACGAAGACGTAGCTCATTGATTACTTTATCCCTGGACACGATGTTCTGCTCCGCCTTCCGCAGAGACGATTCCTTCTCCTTCAACTTCTGCATGTGAAGGAATCAGAATGAATAATAAATACACAGGAATTACTCTTAGTGACCTTGGCACAGAGACATATTGCCAATCACAGAGATTCACAGTACATACAGACAGTGCGTACAGTGTAAGGACACTGTAGATTGTACTAGGAGACAATTATATCACATCTAATGTGTATATGTAGAGTGATATGTATAATCTATCTGAATGTTCTATGGATGACTGGTCAGACATGATACTTTATTTTACTCTACTTTATTTATGACAGCACACACGTCTTTCAAAATGGATGTGAAAGCATCTGGATTTGTGAGGTCTGTTTGTGTGTGAATACTGACGGGGACCAAACACTTTACCTCATCCAGACTTTTACAGGTGGCCTGTGTCTCCAAGATGGTGCGGACATGCTCTTTGATTTTCGCCAAGGCAAACTCCAACTGATGGGCAAGAGGCAGACCTGGGTCTGGTAGGGCACCTGGAGCTTCTTCAAACTGAACACAATCAAAAACAAACATGGTGTGAGAGAGTTAATATAACCTCAACATTAGAGAACCAAGCTTGTGATGGCAATGCTGCCTTCTCAATTCCCTAGACCAGCAGGAAAAACCTGGTTGGAATTTCTCTCCAACTACAACTATAATCACTGTGCCCTAGAGTTGTTGTTCACAGGTGGGTCCCATGACCTCTCCTACCATTGCTATGCCGATGACACCCATCTGATCTTGTCATTTCCCCCCTCTGACACACAAGTGGAGGCAAGCATTGCTGCGTGCCTGGCAGGCATCTCAGAGTGGATGTCGATGCACCACCTGAAGCTCAACCTGGACAAGACTGAACTGGTGTTCCTGGGGAAGGGTTGTCCGCACCGAGACCTGGCCATCACCATTAATAATGCTGTGGTGACCTCAAATCGGACTGCGAGGAATCTGGGTGTGACCCTGGACGACCAACTGTTGCAAACATTGCATCGGTGACACGCTCCTGCAGATTCCTACTCTACAACATCAGGAGGATTCGCACCTTCCTCACTGCAACTCCCTCCTTGCTGGTGCCCCGGCGTCGGCCATCAGACCTCTGGAGCTTGTTCAGAAAGCTGCAGCTCGTCTGGTGTTCAACCACCCCAAGTTCTCCCACACAACTACTCTTCTCCGTTCTCTACAGGGAGCCAGTGTAGAGAACGGAGAAGAGTAGTTGTGTGGGAGAACTTGGGGTGGTTGAACACCAGACAAGCTGCAGCTTTCTGAACAAGCTCCAGGGGTCTGATGGCAGATGCCGGGGCACTAGCA